>VYZW01056427.1:47168-58472 GCA_013401315.1 Balaeniceps rex | reverse complement strand
GAAGGCAGTGGGGGAACTATACAAGCAGAGGTTTTGGTTCCCATGCAGGACATCTGTAAAAAGGTACTACAGCAGTGTGGCAGCTTGATGTTACTGACAAAACCACAGAGGTTAGTCCTGCAAAAGATACATAGTGAACCCTTTTTTTTTTTTCTTTTTTTTTTTTTCTGGTTTGCCATTTAACAGTATTTGAGAGTATTCTAAACCAGTCTGTCTCATTTGAGAGTAATACTGGAGGTGGCTTTCTGAAAGTAACAGAGGTGCCACAACTGAGAAATCAGAATATCAGGGCCTGCTCCTTTGCAGCAAGGCTTTCATGATCTCTTCCAGAAATGAGATCACATCCACTTTTGAAAGATGGCTAGATACATTGTCCTTGATATGAATGATTGGGTGAATTACAGGACACGAGGGAATGAGGCCCCAGGATATATGTATGTGTACAAACACACACACACATACACATAAGCATAAGCATATTTGTTTTAAACACTTCTATGCAGAACTGCCTTTACCAGATATACTTGTGTGCCCCGATAAACAAGCAGAACCACTGCTTTCAGATACTGCTGGCGATATGTGTCAAAATGCAACTGGCAAACAGGCCACAAACAGCTGAAGAGCTGCTTTTAATTAACCTCAGTGCAAGACGATAATGGAAGTGCAGTTCTCTCTTCCTGTTGAATGAAGATGCACTGATTCAGCAATAATTGAACCCTAAACACTTCGTAAACTTCTTCTGGGTGGAACTGCAAGAAACGCCAGCAAAGTCATCTGTGAGTCATTAAGAGGAGAGAGGCCTCTGTTGAGGCTGATCTTCCCAGTCCCAGATCACAAAGGGAAGGCAGTGATAGTGGCTGGCCATCTTGAGCGTTGTACTTGGCATAAGCAGGCCATGTTGTGAATTTTCTGAAGGTAGTTGTTATGAGACAATAGGGTAGTCTGATGTGGTCTAAGATTTCTTAATCAAAGACACTTTCTTCTAACAGTTCTTTTACCCGTTACAGTAAAACTGTTTTTAAAGTGCTTATGTTAGAAAAGCAAGACTGCATTTATGTTTCTGCTTTGTGACTGCCAGAGCCCTCAAGCACTTTATTATAGTACATTGCCAGTTGTGTTGTAGCTAAGGTGGAGAACTCCTTATGTTTGCAAGCTTTTTTTCATGTAAGACCATAAACTCTTGCTGATCTTGCCCAGAATTGCACATGCCTGCTCATGATGCAGGACTGGTTTTGTGGTCCAGACCTTGGGTTCAATGAGCAAGAGGTTCTTAAGATACAACTTTCTGAATAAAAGAGATGATATCTGCTGTTGTGTGTACATTTGGACAGCTATGTTACCCTATGGAGAGGCACAAAGCCTGACTTCACTCCTACACCAGGTACTCTCAGGTGTTCACTGCAAACTTGCCGCTTCCATGGGAAACAAGACTAAGAAAGATGTAGTTTTTTTAAATTTAAAAAAAAAAAGAAGAAGAAAAAAGAGAAAGAGATTAGCCTTTGCAGAGAGGTATGCCTAGCTGTCAGGCACCAGATGAATTAGAGTGAGCACTGGCAGGCAGAATATCCCAGCAAGTATCTGCCCGTGAGCCGGGGGATTATATGAACTTAATTGCTCAAGGGAACATACTTTGGTTGCTGATTCCATGTCACACCCAAGCAATGTAAATCTGAACCTTGCTCTTGGGTGAAATCTGAGAAAGGTCTGCAGGCGTTTCACTAAAACCCAGATCTGCTAAAGGGGGTAGGGGGGTGTGTATGGAAGAAATGTAATCAGTAGAACTGGCTAACCAGAAGCTGGTTGTGAAAAGAAAGTGCAACATGTGCATGCTGGATGGGAAGTGATGGAGGCATATCCAGCAGCAGCTTTGGGAAAGACGGAGAGACTCTGCAGAGAGATAGAGGAGAATAAATGTAAGAAGAAGTCAGGGAGCAGTTAAAGGGCAAAGCAGGACTGGGAGTTCAGGGCAGCAGAAGGAGGAAGGAAGCGGGCGAGGGAGGTAGGGGGATGTCAGACATAACTGGGACCAGGGATCGTTTTGTTCTTCCTTCCCAGATGTGTTCTGGGTTACAGAGCCTGGTCACAGGTCAACAGGGCCCTCATCCTGTCTCCAGTTTAGTCAGAAATTTGGGCTAGGGAAGAAGCGAAGAGACAAAGATCATATGGATTTAATCTTTTGAAAAGGAAGTCATTTAAATGTAAGGCATGGACAACCTGAAGTATGCTGGTGGCCTGGCTGGCATATCATGAACAGGGAAAGGCCTTGGAGGTCTTGGAGGCAGAAAACTGACTGAAAAAGGTGTAGGATTTCATTTCAGTGATATTGTAGACATGACCTGCTTGAATGACAGCTCCATTATCCAGGAAAACCTTGAAACTGCTGTTATTTCTAGCATCTTCCACAACAGAGGATGCTAAAAAGAACAAGTCCCTGTTATGTGCTAGCTGGCTTCTGCATAGTTAATTGCTCAAAAAGGAGGGAGGGAGCAAGGGAGGGAGAGGGGGAGATGGAGGAAAGGAAAGAACTGAAAAAAACAGGCAAATTGCAAGTAACTTGTGGGAGGGAAGGAAAGACGAAGAAGGGGAGAGACCATATATTTGTATTTTCCCTACCATGTCTATTTTTCATGGAAAATTAACATTTTCTCAAAATGTTTGTATGGATCTTGCAGATTTTCTATCAGACAAGCAGCTATCTGATAGTGCTGGCAGATGAGATGCGATTGCTCTTGGTCAGAAACTCCAGCCAGGCTGCCATATATCCAAAAGTCTCAGGTACGTCCCTAAGCAACTGCATGGTGCAATATACCTACATGGATCTGGGAAGCTCTGGACCTACTTTGTATCTGTTTCATAGATGAGCAACTACGCTCATTGTCAGTGTCCTGAAATCATTACATTTACTGTGCATAGACTAATAGTGTAAAATGTGCGTAGTAAGTAGGTCCAACACATCCTGGGTGCACCACACAGCACAGACACCTGTACTTCAGTAGAGGAAATCCTGGAGAGAAGTGCGGCAGCCCCTCATAACAGTTCTCTTCCAAGCATTTTAATTTGCTATAGTTACTATTTACTATACAAGTTTGTGATTTATCTCAGAAACCTTGTTAGAAACTACAAAATGTAGGCATTTCTCTATTATCTTACACCCTTGCCACAGTAAAAGATGTCCTGGAAGGTGCAGAAGTAATTAGAACTCCCAATATCAACCATGTGGCTTAGAAAGAGAAACATTAGATTAGCACCCTGACCCCTGAAGAAACAGGGAATTAAGCGTGACGGTGCTTACACCCTGGAAGAAACACGTCATTTTCTTCAAGTGAGAACAGGGATTTCTCCTCCAGCTCGCTGAGCACTCTGGGGTGGGAAGAGTGCTTGCCCCACCACGCCAGGGACCTCCATACTTTCTTTTTAATGAGGCACAAGGTGGAAGCTTTGTTAAGAAGTTTCATGAAGTTTTCTGGATCAGACACCTCTTTCCCTTGCAAGTTTCTTAAGACACTTAGCATGTTATCCTAGGCACTTCCCTCCAGGACTTAGCATGACAATATGTAGCTAAAAGATGGCAGTAGGACCTCCTCCCTATCCTGCTGTTCACAGCCTGCGATGGATTTAGAAAATCCCTTTCTGTTACACTTGGGGATGCTTTTCCCCTCCTCCCCAGGGCTGATCTGGGGCTAATGGGCGAACACCCTCACACGTTGCTGTCACTGTGGCACTGATGCTAGCTGTCAGTGGAGGCAACCCACAGTGCAGGGAGGGGACAGGAGGGCTGGCTGTGGCTCCCCGCTCAGCTCTGCACAGGGGCCCCCATCTGGTGTGAGGCTCCATTCGTGCTGGGGGAAGCTCTCCGGCAATCTCTAAAAAGCTCAGGCTGTCCACAGCAATCTTCTGGAGACACTGCATGCTGCGTTGTGGATTGACACAGTTTTATTGCAAGCAGCCATCTTCAAAACTTGCACAGCAGGCTTGGCTGCGAGCAGCCCTGCGTCTGCGAGCAGCTGGCTGCAGTGGTACGCTGGTGGCTCCATATGAGGGCTTCTGCCTCCTCTTGCCAATACGGGCACGCATGCCATTTGCTGCACATGGTTTCTAGACAAGAGCAAGATCAAAAAAATCGGTGAAAGGAACGTTCAAATGGGGAAAATGACACATCCTGATTGGGACTATGAGACAGTAAAGGCTCTCCACTGTCAGCACAGCTAATTGCTGACATTAGTTGCAGCATCAATGACAAACACCACCCTCTGTGAAGCAAAAAGTGCAATGGTGCCACAAAGTGTGAAGTGACCCTTGCAAATGCTGAGCAAGACACTTGCTGTAGCATGTGAAGCATCAAGGCAGATTGAGGAGGAACCTATAAGACTCTCCCAGATTTTCAGTTTTCTGCTTTCAGGCGTAAGTTTCCTTTACTTTGTGCAACTGAAATTGTCTGGAGAGCTGTAGAGAGAGACAGGAATCTGGGAGGAGAGATTATTTTTCAGCGTAGTATTTTCAACGTGGTATTTCCAGAATTCCCTCGTATGTTCACCACCTACTAGCCTGAGACTATCCAGAGCACTAAACCCCTTTACACATAAGAGCTTTTTAGGTGCTATCAAGCTATGAAATCCCTTTCTGAAATTTCCTGTCAGTTATCTTGCAATATTTGATATTGCCTTGTTATTTCTAGTATATAGATAATAGAAGCTTAGTCCTGGATTTCAAGGTTAAGCCTGTAAGCTGGCCTGTGGTTTTCTACTAAACAGTCATTTGGAAAATAAGACTTATGTGGAAAAGCAGAGAGAGCTGGGTTTGTTTAGTCTGGAAATGAGGAGTTGAAAAGGCAAATGATAACAGGTATGCCAAGACAGCTACACAGAAGACAGTTACTGATTAGATTCCTGGATCATGGGGAATAAGATGTGCAGAAACTGGCTTATTCTGCAGCAAGACAGATTTAGATCAGACATTAACTGAGCACTGGTATAGTTACTTAGAGAAACTGCAGAATCCCTTTAATCATCTAATGTATGTTCTTTCAAATGCACAGATGTCTGTATGGAGTAGAGATGCCTGAAGCTGCCCCTGAACATGGGGATGGGCTGAACATCTGACATTTTGAGGCACCTTCCAGCCACCTGCTTCTATGATGTTGCCCTAAGAAAACATTACTGGGATAGCCCCTGAAACCTGCCAGTGTTGCAAGAAGGATGTTTATAAAGGTGTCACTCTACCTGATATTAAGCAGAGATTGAGCACTGAAAGGGTGGAGGGTTTGGAGACCATGATACCCAAAGCAGTCAGGACAGTCATCAGAGGGAGCGCCAGCAGCAGAGCAGCCCAGCTGCCCATGGTACGTGGTGTTGGTGAAGCTCATTATAGGTGTGCCAAGCAGCAGGGTGCTGTTGCCCTGTGGTCCTGTGGAGCCCACGTGGGCCGTGGCTTCCCTCGCCACCCCCATGCACTGCAGGAGCTGGGCATAGCCACTCAAATGGGGAAAAGCAAGCTCTTCAGGAGGAGAAAGACCACTCTCTCCCTGCCTTGACCACCCAAGAAGTCTGACCAAAGCTCCACCAGTAGCTCTGATGCCAGAGGAAACAAAACCCTTCCCTGTTCCTGCTGTGCCACTGTAACTGTCCCATCCTTCTCATGTGCCACCCTCAACTCCCCACACAGACTCCACTTCGATCATTCCACAATTTCTTCACTTTCTGAGATCTTGTGGGGCCTCTGTGGAGCAGGCCCAGACATTTTCCTTTCATGAAGGCTCTAGATCTTACCTGGGTAGAAGTCCTCACAATTGCCCTGCTATGGATGGTGCTGTGGCTGTGTTGTCACAATAATGAGTTATGGATTGCTATAGGTGACACACACTGTATGAAGACAAAAAGACTCAAAGACTCAAACAATTTTGTGGTGCAGAAGTTTGGTAGAAGTTTATTGAAACTCCTTTTTTTCCTGTGCTGATGGTGGCTCTGCATTTCCCAATCTTGTACAGAAGTGGAAATTCCAAAATGCTCTTGGGAAAGTTTTACTTGTGGTCTATGACCAAGCCATAGGCATAAAGTACTGGAAATATTGTGAGAGCATTTTACCCGTCAGCTTGGCAAAGAACAGCAATATTTATTTATTTATTGCCTAGACTGGCTCAAGCGTTTAAGTGGTAAGCACCAGGACTTCCCAGGCATTTATTTATAGCATTTTTTCTATTTCATAAACAAGAGAGTTTGTATTTGTGATTTCCAGCATATCCTTCTGCACTCTGTACTGGTTCAGTGTTCTCTTAACAAATCACTAAATAAAACATCTTCCAAATTTCTGAACTAGTTTTGCTTTCTACCCTGTTGTAAATGAAAAGCTTTAGGAAATTGTGGAAGAGGCCCTGTCTTTCTCCTGGGGATTTCTTCACCAATGAAAATTGTTCATATAGTCTGTTGTCACAAGCAGCCTTTGGCTAACTTCAAACTTGTGAAACTTCTGTAGGTGTAAAGAAGGACCCAGTGCTTCAGATTTAGGGAGGAGTAAAAGGTTTTATAGTTTCTTTAGTTTGCCAAAGACTGTTTAGAATTACTGATACATCCAAAAAAAGGAAATAAAAATAAATTATATAAAAAATTCCCCCCTGTTGAATTTGTGCTCAAGACATCTGGTAGCAGAGCTTTGCACTCACTGCAGTGCCAGATAGAGAGGAAGAGTGAAAGGATGGCATGAGTGAAGAAGAGTTTGAGCTAGTATTTCTTTTTAAAAATTATGGCTGTGAACCCTCAGTATCCAGCGCAATTTCCTTTCTTTTTTGTGGTATCAGCCATTTTACAGTCATGTCCTTGAGAAGGGGAATGATACTTTTTTCTTTAAATTTAACAAGAAATCTAAATTTTATCAGTAGCACACCACAATGAAATGTGCAGTTTCTACAAGGCATTTATGGGCCTATTTTCTTTTTGGGTGGACTTTTCAAATTCAGCTTCACATATATTATGAATAAACAGCAGTCTCTCATTTAAGGCTTGGACATTTAACCATCTATTGGACTCACAGGCAATGGGGGTGTTATTTCAATGCTCACATGCAAAATTGTGAAACTAGACATTTAAACATGGATCCAGCTTTGGATTTCCTCTCACCCTTAGTAACTATCAATTCACTGGCAATTTCATGTTTAGAACTAGGGTTGGAGTCTCAGCAGCAATATATTTATTATCACGGCCTTTCAGGTAGTCCAGGTGCTTGGTTCCATCCAACTTTTTTCATGGCCTCCTGGATTTATGTTATTACTAACTGTGACACTGTGAGGAATAAGAATAGTAGGATGGACCGTTGAAGGAGAGTGGAGTGACACCTGGAATATGCTATGGTTTCCCTTCACCTTTAGCTCAACTAAACAAGCTGAACCCTTCAGGAGTATTTTGATATCTTAGCCTGCCATACCACAATGACCACCCTTCATAAAAACCTGGTAGACAACACACTGTCAGGTATTCAGGTGTCTCAAACGTTGGATCTGATAAGAACTTCCTTATGCAATGGCATTAATGAGCCTCTTCTCTTTCAAACCCATCTTACTGTGGCTTAACTCAAGCTATCCACACTTTGCCACAGTTCCCCATGGCTCTCTCCCTGTGCTTGAATTCTGCCCTCTCCTAATCTGGGGTAGAAGATGGCGTGGACAAAACAAGCTCATCAGGGTGTTGTAAGGAGCCTCATTGCAGTATTAGCTCAATCAGCTAGTCTACATCTTGAGATGCAACTTAGAGGGTTTCCTTCTGTCCCTGGAGTTATTCTTTTTTCTGCTTCCTCTGGAACTTCTTATTGACAAGTTTCAGAACTGCCACGGTGGTGACATTGTCGTGTCTAGTTCCTTGCTTTAAAGTGTCCCCGATTCTTTGCTTAATGGGAAGCTATTAAAATACTGCCTTGGTCAATTCTTAACTTGATCTCAATTGGCTAAATTTTTTTTAATGCATGAACTCCTTTTTCTAGTGATTATTTTTCTTTGGTACTTGCCTTACCACTGCTACATTATTTTTACCTTTTTATAGATATTTTTCTCAAACATTAGGATGATATCTTTCTGTGCTCAAGTAATTGAGAATTTTGCTGCTTGCAGCAGAGGAATGAAGGTTTCATATTTACCTTGAAACTTCATAAAATTAGACTGATTTTGCAAAAGGTAGAGCCTATTCTGTATGGCCTTAATTATATCCTTATATTGTAATGCCATCAAATGACTTTTTTTCTGAATTTTTATTTATTTTGAGCTCCTTTTATGGATATGTCTAAATATTTTTCCTACATCTTTAATTGTCTTTCCTAGTCCTGTGTCACAGGTCCTTTTTAATATTCACTTTGACACCAGTCTGCTTCATACAGTCTGTCTGTATTGCTAAAACACAGAGGTTGCCTGGAGATGTGCTCGGCGAGGTTGTGGTATTTCTATCCTTGGAGCTTGTCAAAAGCTACCTGGACACAACCCTGAACAGCCTGCTCTTTGTGGAGGTGGACTAGATGATCTCCATAGGTCCCTGTCAACCTCAACCACTCTGTGATTCTGTGAAAATATGGACTACAATTTCCTTTCCCTCCTGACAAGACTTTTTGTTCCTTCCCTCTCCTAGAATTCAGTTGGGTGCTCACTGGAACTTCTCTGATGGTTGTCTAAATTTTATTTGGCATTTGATATTCTATTTATTTCCCTATTCTAGCTGTGTAAGAAGTGTTATGTACAAATTTAGACATTGTTTCATTACTCCACTACTTTCTGTAAAAATGTTTGTTGCCCCATGAAATCTGAGCAGTTAGCCAATATTCAGGGCTTTGCATAGTTTTGGTTGGGTTTTTTTCCCCCAATAAAGAGAACATGATTTCATGAGACAGAAATTTCTTTAACACAATCTAGTCTATTTACAATGAATACCAAGTCCCACTTGCTTGGAAAAGAAGAGGTAGATGGAGACTGTTTCCGTGCTCAAATTTTCCAAGTCTTCAGTCTTTCTCTTTTAGCACCTTCTCAGGGCCACACTTGTTTCTCTTACTGTTTCCAGACTTTAATTTCTATCTGCTTCTGACAAAGCAGCTAGTTTCAACCAAAAAATGCCCAGTTCTGTACTCTCATCAGTTTGTGGAGACAGCTCCACCCGTATTACTCAACCTCCGCTGAGACATTGCCCACATTTGGAGCTCTGGCTTTGAGGGTGCCAGTCATCTTATTCTGGGTAGGAGCTCAACAGCTTCTTCCGTTTGGCCAGAATGAAGAACAATTCACATATTCAAGGCTTATAAATGTATTTGCTGGCAGCTATCCGGAACATCTTTGTGATTAGTGTATGAAAGATGTAGTCTGACAGGTATAAAGCTGACATATAATTTAGCTCCAAGAGAGAAGTTCATAGCACTTTATTTTCCAATGGAAAAGTTAAACATTTCAATTCATGCACAGCTGATGAATGAATACCACCTCCGACCCCCAAAAGCAAACACCCCCCCTGGCAGTCATAAAAAAAACCACACGAAAGACAGCTAGGGCCTGATTTTTATTCAGATTTCATTGTGTGAATTAAAAAATTGCACACACATCTCACAGATGAAAAGAGAAAAAATGTGATAATTAAACATTCTAGTTTGGCAATCAAGGTTCTTAGAACCATGCTGAGTGTCAACAGCTACAAGTTCTTTTGGACTGATATTGCAGCTTCCATCTCTGTGGAAACAGCTGTCATTATAGGCATTGTATTGAATCATGAAAGACAGAAATGAACTCTGAAGAAAGATTGATTCTCTCTCTGGAAAACTGCAGAGATTTCCTTTTCTCCCAAACTGAATTAAACCAGCAAAACCACAATTATCTCAAAAGAGATCCCATTTTTTTGGAAGTAAATCTTGCATTTCATATAGCACCAGACCGACACCTCACCACGAGATCTGCAATGCCAGAAAAGAGGTCTGTTGACTTTTCCAAGCAGAAAGAAAATGGACTTCCAAAAGACACTTATACCTCCTTTCCACCACATATAATACGTCTTCATCTCTATTAAGAACATTCAAATTAATCTATTATATTAATGGGAAGCATTTATGCAGGCCTTGCACCCCAAAGATCTTTACTTTTACAATTAGCCTGAACTATTTTCCAGGGTAGACATGAGATACATTATTCTTCTTTCACACATAAGTTGCTACATATGTAAAACATCACTGGAGGCTCCTTCTTTTTTTCAAGCTGACTTTCCCTGCCTTTCCACATCAGTTTGGCTATTCCAGCACTTCTAAAGCACTCCATATGTTGATGAATAAACCATCATTTCCCACTTGTAATGAGATTACTCAGTCCTTGGGGGCAGATTTATTAGCTACAGTTATTTCATGTCTAATCACAGCCTTACTTTCCATAAAGAAAATGAACAGGAATGGATTGCATTTGAGAGCTTGGGGTCCTAAATATTTGGGTTACATCTATGTAGACTTTGTTAATTGGAAGGAAAGCAAGAGGAAACAATAAGAGGCAGAGGGGGAGGGCTTTTTACAAACCTAGGTTAATAAATATGAAGTCTGTCAATGGACTTTCTGTACATGCTTTAGAGTTTTTACACAGGCCGAATACACCTTCACCATATATTCGTCCAGCAACGATGTCATCTGTTATGAATAAATGATGGGTGGGAACAGAAAAATGCAATGGAGGGAATATGCTGCAACAGTGGAATAAACAGGCCTTGTAGTAACTGTATGGTGAGAGAGAGACTTTGTGTGAGGTAGAAACCACATTTCTACCAGATGGCATGGGCAGCTGTCCCAGAGGAGAAGGGATATGATGGGGCCCAGCTGTAACTCTTACTCTCCCAAGTATCTCTCTGATTCCAGAACCATACAAGAGAGAGTTTTGGGAAAACTAAAATTCAGGTCATCTTCCTCCTTTCCTACCCATCCTCCAGGGTGAAATTCAGAGGGAAGATCCAGTCAGAAACTTCAGCTAGAAGGGCAGCTCCAGATGTAGCCTAAGGAGGGTCCTTTGAGCATTTGGATAACTTCCTACCTAGGGGAGATGTGGACCATGTGCTGACTCACCTCCATCTAAGCAAAGAGCTGCCTCTCCTACTGCCTTCTTCCCTTACCCTGTTTCATTATGCCCTGTTCCTTTCAATGTTCCCTTTCTCCTTATGTTTCCTTCTACTTAGTGTTTCCTTCTACTTAGTGTTTCCTCCAAAGTGTCGCCCCTCTCCATGACGCTATGACCAGCCTGAGGTCTGCTGCCACTCCAGGGGTCATGTTTGTGGTGTCAAACCCCTTCAGGAGTCTATCTATCTTGCCTGTTTAGAGTAGATG
>VYZW01056427.1:11548-44148 GCA_013401315.1 Balaeniceps rex | reverse complement strand
TTCTTCACTCTGATTACATCAGTGGTCTTGGGGGTGCAGAGAAGTGGATGCAGGGGGCATTCACGCTGGTTTTCCTGTCATGGCCAGGGCCCTATCTGACTATAGATATAAAAAGCCCACCAAACAACATACAGAAGGTACCTCAGTATGTGCTTCATCTGTGCAGAGACATCCGTGGCTGAAATGACTTCTCAAAATTTAGCTCATGCCAAAACTCAACTATCAATTAGAAAAAGGTCTTCCAGTGTCTCTGGGAAACCCAGCCTGGTAGGTATGCTCTGAGCAAACCTGAGAGATATTGTTGAGTCCAACGAGAACTTAGAAGTTAGGCCTTTTTTTTTTTTTTAACCATGAAGTGGAAGACTTAGATTTATGCTCTTCAGTTTCATGGGATTCAAGATTACCTACCCTCATTTCCAGGACATTGCTTAAAGCTTTGCCCAACCAGAAAGACTGAGTTGGAGCTACTCGTGCTTTTCAGTAAACCATTTTTAGTGCATTGGGGAAGCTATGAGAGGTCTAAGATCTCAGTGAGTGCAAGTGCCACTAAGAAGATCACTCACCTTCTCAGGGAGAAGGGGCCCCTCTTCTGCATCTCTTATGTTAAAAGTGTACAGTCAGCTCCTGGATGCTAAATAGAAACCAGTATCTGCTCCACCACCAGGTTAGTGTCCTCACTGCCTCCCTCAAAGAACTGGTAGGGGCCACATTACTACTTCTATAGGTCATCATACTAGGCTGAGTTGGGGAATCTGGTAATGTCCCCTAAAAAATATCTATCTACTATTATTTAAGATGCATACTATAAGCTACAGTAACAGAATAATTAGAATTCTGTATGTCTAATAAATTCTTCTATCTGAACTAGGCAGCTTAAATATTTCAGTTTTATAAGAGGGATTCTTTGGCAAACTTATTTGTTAGAATTCCTATGTCAGCTATTTTTTACAAAAATTTTACTTCTGTATATAGTTTTGAAAGACTTGAGAAGGCTTGGCATTTTTTTCTCTATCCTACTGCTTGCAAAGATAGTTTGAAGTACATTTTAAAATGTAATTATTTAAATGTCATTCAATAGTGTAAGCAGTGTGCCTGGATACCTGTGGCTATGTAGTCACACAGCTACACAAGAGGAAAAAAAAGAAACCATAGTAACCGTGTTACTCAGAAATAACACAGATTGGAATAATCAGTTTAGGATGGAAGAATATTGCAGAAATTATGCAACTTATAGATAGGCTAGTATACTATCTGCCAGCAGGCAGCTTTGCCCAAATCTGTGCAGATATGTGTGGCTACTATATTTATGACTAGCAAAACTCTTTGACAAGAGGCGCTAAAAAAGAAAAGAAAAATTCTGGTATTTTATTAATTACAGTAAGAATAAAGTCCTCATATTTGCTTTACTTAATCCTTATAGAAAAGTTCGTTTTTGGATACTTGGAAATAAATTTCAAAATTACTCTTCTGATAGAAAGGCAGTATAACTAGACTGACATCTTTTCAGACCTTGGCATTTTAAAGCAATGTTTGAAGCCTAAACTAGTGATTTTAGAGAACTGTTTTTTGGTAGAATATTTAAGAAAGTAATCGAAGAGGTTAGTAAATGCAAGAGGACTGAATATTGTTGAGCAAACTAATACCCCACTCCTTCAATCCATTTAGCAAGAATGGCACTTTTAGCTGACAGGAGAGGAAATGGTACTTGGTGGCATAATAAGTTGTAAATTAATTAAAAATACAAGAAGTAAATTAATAATGAATGTGTGATTGTCTGCCTGTTTATGAATCTTTTCCTCATTTTCTCTTCTCTGTTTTTCCCAGTTCCTGTACGCTCCCCAGCACCATTGTTTGGAAACATTTTAATGGGATTTTAAAGACAGAATAAAGTTCTCTGACACTGAAATGCAACATTCTTCACATGACAAATGTTTTTCAAGCACATCTCTGGTAATTGTTTTCATACTGGTATGTGTGAAAGAGGGCGGTGGATATGATTCCTCTTATGCTCCTAGAGAAAGGAGGCAGGAGAGGTAAAGACTGGACTTTCAGAGGGGATTATTTATGCTTTATTATTTATAAATGCTTTTGCTTAATTTGGTACTCCTTGTCAGTTAACCATGTAGCATCCACAAATCTTGTGAAGTCAGCTGGTAGCAATAAGAGCTCACCACCTTGGAAATTCTTGTCTTTGAGTATCTAACAACTATTCACATTTAATACAATTTTTGAGTATGAGGCTGTGAGGTTTAGCATAATGCAACAGAGGCCTTCTGGTGCCTTTAGAGGACACACTTCTCCACTAACAGCTCTCCTCATTTCTTCACACCTTTGGAGAGTGGCATTCTGCCACATGGCATCCAATTCATCTTCCTTCTCCTCCTCTTCTTCCTCCTCCTCCTCTTCATGTCACAGTAACAGATTCCTGAATTGGCTTGAGGGTCAACAATCTGTTTTTGTGTCAGTGATTTGCTCCCTTCTGCCACCAATGTCTCTTCTTACTTAGACCAAGGGTTTTAATATAGTGACTTGAAATTCAGGCTTGAGAAGAATAAATGTTGCTAGTTTGAGACCAAGTAAATAGGAATTCCTCAGTTATCAGTTTCTGCCTTTATACCAAGGGTTTTTTTTCCTTATTCTCTTTTGATGTTAGCCTTACCTTTATTTTTCAATGGTTTTCCATCAAAAACCTCCTTCCTTTCAAGAACTTGCAGTTCAGCAACTGTATATAAGCAAACAGTAGATGAGAGGGAGTTCCTAAAAACAGCAGCAGACACCTCCCTCTTTGTCTTTAGTATAAAAACCGCTGCAAACCCAGCTGTCTGATGATAGTACAGCATCTGAACCACAGTACTATTTAGCTTTTTTAAGAGTTGAAATGCTGTATAAGTAGTGAGAACAGTACATTTTTCCTTTGGCTTTGGATAATACCGGGTTTCCAAAGAACTTGTGCCTATGCTGCTGTCTTTGCTGGACTTTCTGCCTTCATGTCTACTGACTGGCTTGAGATCTGGCTGCTAATATGCAGGAATCAGCTGAAAGTTTCATTCAAAACAAACTTTTTGTCTAAAGATATCATGTTACTCCTTAGAGAGTGTTTTCTCATATGCTCTTCAAATTACAGCTGCTCAGACAATCCTCCGACATCCAAGTCATTCAAAACAATGAATATTGTACTCATACTATTAAGGCACAAAATGTCTTTATACTTCATCAGGAAATATTTGAAACCAATAAACAGACAGGCAGAACATTCATAATTAAGGCTGCCAATTTGTCCTCAGTTCACATATTTTTAAAATAAAATTCTATGTTGTTTTTCTGAAAAGAAAAAGAAAAGGTTGTGCAATTAGATATGAAGCCTGAGATAGCTGCAAAGGAAACCAAAGTTGACTCTTCTGGAATGGCGGGTTAGGGGGTTTATACACTGGTTGTCACTGCCACTGGCACTCCCCTCCTCCTGCAGACTCAAAAATGTCCTTGGCCTTACTCTGAAAAAAGCACTTTTGCTGTGACAAAAGTTTTTTTAATAACTATTTTTTTGCCACAGGAATGCGACTTCAGTCTCGTTTTGAGCAGCAACCTCGGTCTCTCAGGTTTGGGTAGTGCTATTATCTTGACTCCTTTCTTGGTGAGGAGAAAATTGAAACTCTGATCATTATACTCACTTGGAACACAGCACAAAACCAAGAACTGTTTCACTACATTAACTACTATTAATGCTTCTCCTTACCTGAAATAAGGAAAAAATATTGGCCTTAAAGAGGCAATATTCATCTGAAGTTTACTCAACTTCAAGAAGTCAAAGTAAGTTTCAGTCCCCTTCTATTTTTGATAGCTTTGCAATTTTTAATTTCTTGTTTCTCTTCTCCTGTAGTTGAAAAATGAAATTATCCCATTTCCCATAACAACACAAAACAATGGAAAGCTGTCTGTGTATACATTAGAAAAGGTGAAATGATAAAATTTTGCTTTTAGTGACAGAGAACTCTGAATCCCTAATCACTATTAAAAGTGTTTGGCATAAATGGTGAAATAGCTCACTTCCTATGGCACCAGGCCTAAAAATGACAAAATGGGGCAGACCCCTACACCCACAGAGAGGCCAAGGTCCCCTGCTGATATCCGCATATGCAAAACAACCCCCACTGGAAAAGAGGACAATGAAACATCTCCATATTTCTGGCTTTAATGTAAATTCAGGTTTTTCCTCATTGCATAATTTACTGACTGCAGTTATATTTATATTTTTACTCTTTCATGCATAAATTGCATTATTCTGCTAAATATTTAAGCAACTGTCATAGTACTAGTTTTATGACTCTTGATAGTAGAGAGGAGTAAAACTGCCTTTCATTTGCCTTCTGTTAATCGTTCCCAATGTTTTAGCTTTACTTTTAGCTTGTCAGCTGTCTGTTCTCTAGTTAGTTTTAGGGGAGCATACAGAATGCTAATATAATTTTAGTTAGTAAAACCAAACACTGTTTAGTAAACTCAAACACTTTCCTTTTGTATCTGTTTACAAATGATGTTCATGCAGGTTCAGCGGGATTAGCAGCAAAACATTTCCAAAGGAAGTTTATAGTGACAGCATATTTGCAGTGCTAAAGGTGTTAAGCCAGGCGTCTTATTGTCTTATCAGCAGAATTTATCTAGGCATATAATATATTTCATGAAAACATGAATGATTTGCAGTCTTCCATGTCTTTTCACATTCTTCAGATTTTAATTTTTGGATGGCCTGCGGAAGTAGGCTATCATTCCAAAATACCTGTAAAAAAGCAGTTGGCACCTAATAAAAATGAATGCAAAACCTTCCAAATTGCCTGTTCCTAATTGCCCAGAAAGTGTGAATTAGGCTCTAATCCTTTGGGTACTTAGCTTGCACTTTACTACACCGTGAAGGGATCCCAGAGGGCGCGGGATGGTGGCTCAGACCCCTGGCTGTGCCCTGTGCTGCAAGCGGCTGCCCACCATTGCAGCTGAGGGTGAAGCAGCTTGACTTCGTCCACCTTCTGCAGATGCAGCCTTGGTTCAGGCAACCCCAGGCAGCTTGCCTCGCTCGCCCTGCAGGTGAATGCACCCCCTGCATGTGCTGCTGAGGGGGTGCCCTGGCACAGGGCATCAGCACTGATCCCAGCAGCAGCCCCCAGCTGAGCCTCGGACCAGACTTCTTCATTCACTCTTTGCACAGCCAGGAAATCCATTTTTTGAGAGATCCCTGGCTCTTACCTTTTCAACTTTCATCATTTTACCAAAAATTTGAAAGAAACTGGGGAAAAAAATTATGATTGGCCAAATTTTGTCAAAAATAAAATGCCTCTAGGATTAAGATATACCTTGACAGTTCATATCTGTACCAGCAGTACACAGCTGGAATATTTATATATTAAAGACTTGGATGTAAATTCAATTCTTTACTCAGAGCACCTTTTTTAAACCAACAGTGATGTGCTCACAGCAATCTGAAGAACAATTCACTAACTCTTAGGTAAAATAAAGAGAAACTACTCAGCTGTTAGGAAATCATCAGGAAAATACCCTAATTATCAGATTCAAACAGGTTTCCATTGTGTGAAACAGTCCAGACTTACACAGGACTAACAACAGCACAAACACAGGATAGAGGGCAAATGGCTTGGTACTAATTCTGCAGAGAATAATCTTGGCATGACTCAGCTATGCCATGCTATAGGAGAAAAGGTTAAAAAAAAAAAAAAAGGAAAAAAGAATCTGGGCACTGCATTTTAGTAAAGATGTGGACCCACGGAAAAATCCAGAAGACAACGCTGAAAAAGATCAGAGGACAAGAAATCATGGTCTGTGAGGAAACACTGACAGAACTGGGGACTAGAAAAGAAAGAGCTGCACAGATAAAGGCCTACAAACTGCTGAGATTAGCAAATGGACTGTCTGCTTTTCAGTGTGGTAGAAGAGGAAGTGATGGGCTTTGCCGCAGAAACAAAGCTTCGGGGTAGGCTGTGGGAAAAAATCCTTTCCAACCGCCAGGAAAGGTCACCCCACTGCTGCAGGAGGCAGCTGCCTGGAGAGCAGTAGGACCTCCGTTGCTGAGTGCCCTGGGCTGGGCAAGGGTGTCTTGGGTAGGACTTGGCTACAGCTCAGCCTGTTCTCCAGCTCCAGGTGGGAACGGGTCTCTGCATCACTCCCAGCTGCAGGTTTCTTCATGAAACAAGAAACTGCAATTCTTATATGTAAGACAGGAATCATTGCACAAAAGTCATGGATGGTTAGTAAATGATGATGCTTGTTTGTTTAGGAAATAACATCAAAGAGTCAAGTATAAAGAAGATTTTCCTATTTTTTTCATAATTTGGAGTTCTGGGATATGTTTCAATGCCTGGAACAGAAAGGTTTAATGAGGCTGTTACAGGCCCCGTAACTTCTTGGCCCCTTCTCATTATTTACTGTTGGCTATTGCATTCAAGAAGCAGACTTCAAGAGTTTTGTCCAACAGGTTTGTTTAGTAATGAGCAAAACAGTACTGAGTTAGGAGCTCAGACAATATATCTAATAATAGTTGGGTTACGTTTTAGCTATATCTTTTATTGGAGAAGAAAATTATTCCCTGCTAACAATTTCAATTCCATATTACATCCACTCTTCTTGAAAGTATCTACAAGGTGTATCAAGAAATACGAATGTGTATGTCAAGACCAGTATGTTACCTAATATTTACAGTTAGTGGGTTGACTAATATTTATGACCATCTTATAATGTATAATTTTAACCCAGAATAATGCAAGGAATAATTTATCTGTAGGATCCTAGAGATTGCTTGTCTCCATGAATCATGTCCAAAATCTCAAACAGCTGTAAGCATATTTAGAAAATATAAAATTGTTCCCAAGAAAAGAGTCAGTACCTGTCTATAGAAATCTCTATGAAAATGTGAGAGTTGGAAATTTCACACACCTACTGTAAGTAAAAAGTATTTAAACTGCATTGAGTTCTGAGTTATCACTACATTTGGGTGTGTATGAGGGCAAAATATTTTCAAGTATTCAAACAAGTTGTAAATTATTTTCCTTTTGGTTTCTGTATTTGTTTTTACTGAACTTACGTACATGTGGAAGTTGGTTCGAATGAATATCTGAATGTTACCTCCAATAATTTCTCAGCCCTTTGCTCAGCGGAAATTACAACAAACATCAATACATTTTAAAATCACTGACAGCGAACAGTTCAAAGGCAGAAATGATCCATTTTTAAAAGAAAAGTTATTTGCCAAGAATGTTACTTGAGTTCAGTGATTTTTGTTGTTTTCTAGTTGCTGCTTTCATCAACATCCCTGTACTTCCATGAGTGCTGCTAAGTGGAAACTAATGGCATATTTCAAAAAGATCACATGGATGGAACATAAAAATCAGTCTTTCAAATGTCACTTAAATACGTATCATTTTAATATTAAGATTTATACCATATCTCCTAGAGACCTGAAATGACAGATGAGCCTTATTTTCTTGTTACTAGATAAATACCTGATAAGAAACACTTCTATTCAAAGAATCAAAAGCTTTACAACCTCAAACTTTCTATTGTTTCAACTTTTCAGATGACAGAAATATGTTTTCTGGCATATAAACCTATTCCACTCGATATTTAGAAGTACTCCTCGTACATTAAAAAGCTGTAAGTGATATTATTAGCAAAGAGGAATGCTGCCAAGAAGCCTGTGCATTCTGTCTGGCTAATACACTGAATGTTAATTCCCTAGTAGTGCCTGGTACTCTGCCTACTCTGATACTCTGCATGTATGGTAATAAAATAAAACTCAGCAGCAACTAATGCACAGCAGTATATTACATGCTATATCCCAAATATTCCCTATGCGAAGAATGTCAGACCAATCCCATGCTAAGGAAAGATAAAGTATTAGATACTGGAGCTGGGAAATGCTAAATGGTTTCTTAATATTAGTGGAGAAAAATGCAATCTGGACAAGGTCCATATTAGTGAAATTAGTGGTCCTTCTAAATGTGTTCTGCAGAAGTATAATACGAATCTTTATTAAAGTGTATGTGAGCCAACACTTCAGTACCTGAAATATCTGGTTGGTCTTCCCATAATGTTTTATTCATACATGATTTCACAGTAGCTTAAATTTTCTAACACAATTCCCAAAATACATACTTGTATCCAGATATGTGGTCTCATTTTAGAAGTGCTGAATTCCCACATCTCCCACTGAGCAAACACAACTGAGTTGATGCACAGAATTGACCTATTTATTTATGGTCATATCCAACGTCGACTGAAATTAAGGAAAAAAGGATTCCCTTGTGTGCAGTAAGATGAAGGAGTTTGCTGAGTCCTTTAACTTCAGGCACCCACTCAAACAAAAGTTTGTCAAAAGAATCTTTAAAACGCAAAAAGCAGATTTGGTAAAAAAGTTTGGTTTTGGAGGAAAATGTTTATTTCTGACCACTGACACTTATTTTGGAAAATATGTTTCTAAGTCTTTTCTATGGTAATGGTTGTTAATAAAGAACAGTGGCAAAAAATTTTATGTATTACAGTATTTCTTATTCAGAATATCACACAGAATTTTGCTTCCAAACTATTTGGGAGAAAAAAAATTCTTATTTTTCAGTGTTCTACCATAAGGCAAAAGAGGTGTATCTGGAGAATAATGAAAATACCCTTGAGTAAATGTACTATAACAATACTATTCAAACTATTTTCATATCTCAGCCTATTAAAGCAGGCAGTTTTCTCACGGCCTCTCATATAATCTATTTATACTGTGTCTGTCTGAACAATATGTGACTGAGAATAGTATTTATTTTACTTTTACATCATACTGGGAGGCGTTCATTGCCCTCTTTTAAATAAGCATTTAGAACTTCCTGCTTCTTGTGAAAAAAAGTTTTCTTTTAAATTATGTGCAAAGCTGAATGAATTTGGAGGAAAAAAACTCACTTATTTAATAACTTGCTCCGAAGAGCAGTATTATTTGTTAAATAAAGCAAATAAAAATTTGTTAAATAAAGGAAATAAGTATTTGAGTTACAAATCTTATGGAAAAAAAGCAGGCAGTGCATATCTAGTAAACAGATTTGCCTGCTAATTTATGAATGTTTGTGAGCCTTGTGCTTCCCTCTGGGCCCATCCTAGATAAGCTAGACAAGCTTTCCGACATGCCAGTGACAGCCCTTTACTCTTCTGCACTTATCATACTCTGGGTAACCCTGGAACTACACCAGGGCAGCCCAGCTGAAATATTCAACTAAATCCCTGTCCGGCAGCGGTCAGTGAGCAGTCAGATTGCTTTCAGTGGCCTCTGTGTGACACACAAGCTTGAAAGGAGTCTAGTGCTTAATGATATTATTCCAGCGTTCAATCCACTTTACGTGTCATTTAGAAATTTTTAAAAAGCCCACTTCTTAAATTAAGAAACTTTGAACATAGAATTTGCCTTGCAGCAATACAGGTTCCTTTTTCTACAAGTGACTGAAGAAATTTCTCAGCATGAGAGAAAGTAGAAAGAAGTATAACCCTGTGGGAGTGTTCAAGCATTCATATTTCTTAAGTCTCATTGGTGAATAATGGGAAAAGATGTCAGAAAAATATATGTGCTAGGGGAGGAAAACTTTAAGTGATTCAGTCTGGTGAGCAATAGACGTAGCTTGAATTTTAATCTTTCTCCATCTAGCACTCTCCTTCCCCCTTTTTCTGTCTTATGTTTTTGATTTTCCCCTTTAAATTATTTAATACTTTTATTTATACACATTCAATACACTAGTGACGTATTTTTTTCACAAGAAATGCTCATTTCCATGTACCACTTATTATTTATAGCACTATGTGCTAGTGCATAGACTTTTCAGATATTCAAGGGATACACATTTTTGCATACTGGAATGTCTTACATTTAGTGGCATTGAATGCAAAATATAATAAATATAACTACTTCGCCTTTTCCATATCCACCCTCCAAGAATGGCTTTCACAAGAAAATATCTGGATTGCAAACAGTCTCTGTAGTGCCAGAAAAAACTCTGCTGTCTCTATACGACTCTACAGTCCTGTTGAACTGCAGTTTTAAAGTTGCCTGGCTATTCTTTCATGTCTACAAATCACATCATTGTGTGTCCCAGTGTTAATATGTTCCCTCAGTAACTAGTTCATGTGAAATGGGTTGCTATAAAATTTGCATCCACATTTTTCTTGTACCAGTGAAGAGGAAAGCCCAGGCTCAATGGCATTCCAGATTTACTCCATAATGCTTACTTCAGACACATATGAAAAGATAGGAATCTTTTTTTTGGACAAAATTAAACAAACCACAAGATTTCTATGAAATAATATGTACTTCCCATGAAATATTTACAAATGATCTCTACAAGGGTAAAAAGAACTAAATCAGTCCAATTTAAATGACTGCTGTAAACCTGGTTGAACATAGCCTTATATTAAATTTTCATTTGCGATGTTTACACCAGACAAACTGAAGAAATCCAAGTCTGCAATCTGTCAAGGAAAACAGTAATTTTTGTGCATGACTTTTTTTGCACAGTCTCAGAAAGATCTGCTACTCCAGACATTTGAAGTAGATGCCCAGTTTCATTCATTCTCTGTTAAATGTGGAACAGTATTCAGAAATAACATCCAGATTACACGTATATTTTTGTTGCTGATCTCTTACTCTGCCTCCAAGACACAATGGAGTTTGGCTCCAATCTGATCAGAGCTGCTTTTGCTGGGTTCTGCTTGCGTTGATTGATGTGCCCACAAAATCAGTACACAAAAACAGACAAAAGCAACTGAAATAAAATGTTACTACCCTTAGTTTTAGGATAGTTTTCAGAGCTTTGGCACTGATATTCACTGTCAACCCTGAAGAGGGTGTTTAGGCATTAGCCTTTCAATGGCTGAACTCATGTTTGTTGATTCAGCCAATCCTGAAGTCTACAGAAAAACCAGGAATTCAAGACGGTCACTTTTTACACTGTTTCAGCCAGAAGATGATGTGTCAACTCCTCCTTCTAGTTTCAGAATATGTAGTCACCTTTGTTTTTAGAAAAGCCGTTCTTTTCAATTTGTGAACTATTTTGTTGGATTCTGAAGTAGGAGAATTATCCACTGGATGTAGATCTTGTTTCATTACTGTAAGTCAGGTAGTTAAAGACTGTGAGGGAAGGCCAGGCATTCAAATAATCCACCTCACAATTGTTTAAAATGTGATTATAATGCCACCAAGATGTAGAAATCCTTGGCAAGCTCAAGAATACTTTTCATAGAAAGTCAGTGTCGTCATTCTTCAACAAAAGGGGAAACCAAGCTACAAGATGTGATAAAGTAATCTGAGAAAAATTGTAAGTTTCACGTGGTAGGTGGTATGGTGCCTTTGTATTGGATATGAAGGTGGAGGTTTGCTCTTTTTCATATATTTTTTCATATATCTGTTCCCCAGGGGTCAGTACTGGGTTTCAGTCTTGCTCAACTTATTCATCAATGACCTGGATGAAGGGACAGAGTGTACCCTCAGCAAGGTTGCTGATGATACAAAACTGGGAGGAGTGGCTGATATGCCAGAAGGCTGTACTGCCATTCAGCGAGACCTGGACAGGCTAGAGAGTTGGGCAGAGAGGAACCTAATGAAGTTCAACAAAGGCAAGTGTAGGGTCCTGCACCTAGGGAGGAATAACCCCATGCACCAGTGCAGTTTAGGGGCTGACCTGCTGGAAAGCAGCTCTGCGGAAAAGGACCTGGGAGTCCTGGTGGACAACAAGTTAACCATGAGCCAGCAACGTGCCCTTGCGGTCAGGAAGGCCAATGGTATCCTGGGGTACATTAGGAAGAGTGTGGCCAGCAGGTCAAGGGAGGTTATCCTGCCCCTCTATTCTGCCTTGGTGAGGCCACATCTGGAGTACTGTGTCCAGTTCTGGGCTCCCCAGTTCATGAAAGACAAGGAACTACTGGAGAGAGTCCAGCGGAGGGCTACGAAGATGATTAGGGGACTGGAGCATCTGTCTCATGAGAAAAGGCTGAGAGAGCTGGGTCTGTTTAGCCTGGAGAAGAGGAGACTGAGAGGGGATCTTATCAACACTTACAAATATCTTAAGGGTGGGTGTCAGGAGGACGGGGCCAGACTCTTTTCAGTGGTGCCCAGCAACAGGATATGGGGCAACGGGCACAAACTGAAACACAGGAGGTTCCATCTGAATATGAGGAAAAACTTCTTTACTTTGAGGGTGACAAAACACTGGAACAAGCTGCCCAGAGAGGTTGCAGAGTCTCTCCTTCTCTGGAGATATTAAAAACCCACCTGGACGTGATCTTGTGCAACCTGCTCTAGGTGAACCTGCCTTAGCAGGGGGGTTGGACTAGATGATCTCCAGAGGTCCCTTCCAACCCCAACCATTCTGTGATTCTGTGATTCTGCTTCACAGACATAGCATGCAGTTTATATACTATAAAGAGCTGCTGGGTTATCAACTCAAAAGCATGTCAGCGTCAAAGAGTGTTTGTCACACTTGTATCTACAGTTTGTACAGACCTGCAACTCATGATACTCATGTCAAATTAATTGTGTTAGCTTACCTTAGATGGAATATACTTTTTTTTGTAAATTAATGAACACTGAAGGAAACCACTTCATTATGCTTGGCAACCCTGTAAACACTACGTCATATTTACTATGTAATATATAGCTGGTTAATGACTAATGTACATTTAAATAAAAGAGATGTGGGACTCCAGCTTACAGTCACTCTTATTGAAAAATCGTATTGAGTTAAATAGGGATAAAATAAATGTGCTTTTATAGAAATGACTCAAAACCCAAGAGAACCAAATAATGAATGAGATTCTTTCAACAGAATTTTTACACGGTACAGGACGTAGAACAGACCTCTATAGTAAGAATATAATTTTCCGTTAATTTTCCTTTTGATTGTGGTGGCTGTTTTAAAAATACTATACAAAACCAATTTTGTTTCCTGTTAAATACTTTTGGACTTTTTCATACACACAGTTCAATCAGATTTCCTATCTGATGATTTTGGGTCTTTTTCTCTTCAAAGAGCTAGATGATTATAAACAAAAGCAAAAGGATATTCTGGTAAAATAATTTAATTCTTAAGCTTCTAAATAAAAATACATGTGGATATAAAGCCATTGCTCATGATGATAGAGAATATCCTTGTGTCCAGTTACTGCCTGTGTTGAGTACACTGTTCTCCAAAAGCAAAGAGACTGGAAGAATTAAGAAACTGGTGCAGAGTTTTCTGTGCCTTATGTAATCACAAGTTGATGGGTTTTAGACTACCTCTTGGACCTCAGAAAAGCTAACACAGGAATCCAAGATTCAGTAAGAAGTAGATCTAAACCAAAATCAACCATTTACGCTTAAGATAAGCCTGGGAAGTCTGGGCAAAGGGCACACTGTAGGTCAGAGATTGGTAAAGCTGTTGCATATGTCACATCAGTCACTTCTGTTCACCAGCTTTATACAAACACAATGAAACTAGGAAAAAAAGCGGGTAAAGTACTCTGGGTGTCTAGAAATGTCATATTTAATTAAGTCACATTTTGTACTAATTTGCTGCATAATTGCTAGCTGCCCTGCCTCAAGAGTTTATAGTCATAGGAATCATAGGGTCATCACAATATTTTTTATAGTCCCACTTAGTATCCAGCACAAGGCTTATCTCTCCTCAGTATCAAATGGCAATTCCTTCTCCTTTAGAGCACAAAATGCAAATCCCTAAGTGTGCATCACTTTTTAACTGGACGAGATGAAAATACACACTTAAACAGTTGTTTTGGTGAAAAACGGGAATATGTAAAAGGCAAAATTCACATTTTTTTCAGAACAGGCCAAGCAATTCTCAGACTGGTAAGGAAACTAATTCAAACTACAATAAATATTATACAAACTTCCATTATAAAGCAGTAATTTGACTCTGTTTTTCCTTGATCAAAGATATCTGACATTATTTTTAAAAGCTTCAGACCTGAAATACAAGAATGTGAATTTTCATCTTCTGCAGTCACCAATCTTTTATTATAAACAGAAGGTCATATTATGGTTTCATTTTTTAAAAATAAAATATCCTGAGGTATAATCTTATAAGAGAACCCATAAAAAAATAATACTTTCAGACAGGCTGAACCTTCTTTCAAGATTCAAAGAATACTTTTAAAAACTACAAAACCCATTTTGCTGTCTCCAGCATATTTGGCAGTTACATTTAATACATTTTGTACTTTTTTAGTGCCACCAATTTTGTTCTCCTTTAATCTGAAACATATTGTAATAAATTATCAATTCACTATTTGAAAAAGAAACTAGTTGAAGAAGCTGCTTGCTTTGGAAAATAGCACCAAACTGTCTCAATGAACACAAAATCTGAGAGGTTGTGGGGAGACTTGCAGGAAAGAAGGGGGAATTTCAGTAGATGGTGGGAGCTCCATAACTCTGTACTAAATTCACACAGAACGGCTAGCCAGTAACGTTTGTGCAGAGGAGTCAGAACACACTGAGAAATTGGGCTATGTAAATTGGTGGCAAAGGATGAAATAGAGATATAAACCCAGACCAACACGTTTTGTTGTCATTATAGATGAATACTTGAGCTCATCAGACTGGTCAAGCCATTGAGCCTCTCAGCCTGGCAATGCTATCTCCTGCATGTCCTGGTAATGCTTATAACGAAGGGTATAAGAGATCCCAATGACCTCAGGTGACTTCAAGTTTAGCACTTCAAGGCCATGGATCAAAATAAAAATGCATTAAAGTAATCTTAACCCTAAATAACCCTAATTTGCCCCTGCAAGTCTGCTGTAATCCATAATCCAGAGGTTTCTTCTGTTGGAGCTAGGGGAGTGCAATGTCTTTGGGACCCGGAAGGAGAAGTGAGGTTGCAGAATGGACTTTTTGTAACCCATATAGATTTCTGTCCTGGATGTGCACTTGACAAATAGATTATGATTATTAGATAGGCACTTCAGACTAAATATCAGGTGTCCTTTAGGCTAAAATATAACCTAAATTATAGCCGCAGCTGGATAGGTGAAAAAAAAAACCAATAACACAAAAGTAAGGCTTTTGTGAGGCCTGAAAGATTCTACGAAGTCCTCTAAATTAGAATTTTATGATGTATTTTTAAAACATGTTTTTCTATCTTCTATCCTATAATGTGAAAAATATTTTTTTTATTTTTGTGACTTAATTACATTGCTTCTTTTGCCAAATGTTTCTCATTTTAAATTGACAGAAAAATAGCATTTCAGGCTGTGAACGGGTTACATACAGTGTGAACTCCGCCTCAGAGAGCTGAATTTTCTAATTGTGACTGAAAGATATGTAATTCCTCTTCTGGAGCTGATTCAAAAAATTTGGAGGAGACACAGGGTGCAGGAATAGAGTGGAAGACCTTTAACAATGTAACAAATGACTGTTTCAACCTGTCCAAGTCTCAAGATCCAATTTGCAGTGGTTTTGGTTTTATAAATGAAGAACAATCTCTGAATAGATTTTTACTTGCAAGCATATGTGTGGCTTCTTCAGAGACAAGTTTTCCATCTTATTATAAAAGCTGATATATTCATTTTGAAACTTCCTATTTATTTTTTACTTGTAAGGCAAAATAACTCCATCCTTAAACTTAGTTGGTAGATTCAAACTAGTTCAATATACTGAGATTTTCAAAAGTGACTAGTTGGTGTGGGTGCCTGGCTGTTTTGTGTGTCCATCCTCCAGTGCATTATTCAATACCTGATTTTCAAAAACTGCTCTTTGAAAATCATAACTATTAGAGATATTTTTAAAAACTGTTAGTCACTTTTCCAAATCTTGACTTAGATGTCTAAGGGTTTGGGTTCCTGGTATGTTACGACAGATGAAGATGAGTCAAGAAATTCAGTGGCTAAATTTTGAAATGGCATAAATCACAGGATGCTGCAATTTTAATAAGATGGTATGATTTATGTCCCCTGGGGGTGTGTCCCAGCATGCTCATAAATTCATCTATTACATACGCAGATCTAGAAAAAAAATACAAACCAAAAAACCAAAAGTGACACAAATAAATGCAAACTAAGAATATTCATAATCAAAGTATAGTTTAACTTTTATTCAGCTGAAACACAATGGACGTGTGTTATCCTCTAAATTAAAATGTAGCTGGTCTTTATGGAACAGAAGGTTGCTCCAGGAACACGGTATGGAAAAAAGAAGTAACAGAAAAACATGTTGTAAAGAAGAAAATAAAACAATGAATAATGTAGAAAATGGATAACCTTCATTTTTTCTGATTACCGATAACATTCCACTGTAATTCAACAGCTGAAGGAATTGCCATCACATTAAAGGTTCTTACACGTAGAATTAAACTCTGCGTTGTTTAGAAAACCTCACTATGTTTTATCTGGGTTGACTATGGAAAATTACTGTTGAGGAACATCAGTGCAAGTACTTGGTCAGAGCAATCCTTTAAAGAGCTTATTTATAAGAATAAAAGTAGAATATCCTTTAAATAGTAGTCAAAAGAAAGCCCATATCTGGCTAATGGCAAGTTGAAGTGAATGACTCTTCAAATGTTTAATGAAATGCATGAAGACTGTTCCCTGAACAATACTGTAACCTGGAAGTATTTAATGGCTGATGACCCTAATTCCAAGTGATCTTGGAAGTGGAACAATTCTGATTCTGTATTGATAGAAAAAGATTTTAAAAATATTCAAGACTTTTTTTTTTTTTTTTTATTCTGAGCCATGATAATGTGAAAATGAGTTTAAAAGCTTCCAACTGCTATTTTTTATGAAATTCCATTTTGCCCTTCTTGAAGAGGCTTGTATTCTACTTTTCCATGTCTTCAAATCAGGTAAAATTTGCATAGTGCAAATACAGTGCATAGTGTTCTCATGATAACTTCTCCATCCTGAATGCTAGATATCATCTGTGCTATTTGGACTCCGCTCCCACAGCATTATTTTTCTTTATTATGTTTTTAAAATTACTCAAATACAGTGAGTTACTTCAAAAGTTCAAGAGCTATGAAAAGCACATCCATTCCATTTGAACACCCCAGGGCACACCCTGTTTAGACAGGATTGGGTCTCATGTAACTCATCATCATCCACCTTAAGAATCTCAACAGTTCCTCTCTATAGTGAAGTCACACAATCCGAACAAAACCGGTAAGTTTTGTGATGTCATTGCTTATATCTTCAAAGTCACTGTTTTGTATGTTTAGCTGAAATTAGACATTATTTATTTCCTCAGCATATTGCCAACATACAAAAATGAGCATTTTAATACAGACACACAGACACAAACCCTACAGTAAAGGTCCTTTTTTTTCTATTCCACTCCTTTTTTTCAGGTCTTTCCTCATTAATACAGTCACTAGCTTCCCCTGAAAAAGTTTACTCTCTGTGATGACTAAATTGGAAGTCAAGGATGACCTGGCTATTCACATGTTTTTCATAATCTGGGAATAGGCTGTTCAGAGCTGCACAGGATGTGTCTCATTTTGAATGCTGGTTCATAACCCCTGACTAACAGAGGACATGCAAGGAGTACAGTTCCAACATTTGCATGAATTACTGTCATCCTTTTCTAGGGCATTGTGTAATCCAGCTGGGATGATGGGGCTTGTCCAGAGCATGATCTAAGGGCCATCAAAATGACAATTAAGGTTTGGATTTTTCATCTGAACCATGAAAATGGTTGGACTCCAACTCAAGATACTGCAAAATATAAAGAAAGGCCAAAATCTGATGAAACAGCTGCTCACTTGAAATTTCATCTCCTCTTACCTAAACTAATCCTCTCCCCTCTCCAGTCATCACTCCCTCTTTCATGGCCCACAGTCCCAGAGTGACACTCTTTCCTGGGAAGCTCTTCCACAGGGAGTTGTAGCCTCCTGGTACCTTTGATGAGGGGCATCTGCCAGCACACTCTTTCCTTCATGTAAGAGATTTTCCAGAGGGCAGGAGACTGCTGACACTCTCACAGAAGCCAGGCAGGAATGAAATGTGATGCTGTCTATCACTGAAACACAGCAAATGGAGCACCTGAGTACTAGTACAGAGGTGTATCACTGTGTATGGTAGCAAATGTTTTTGCATATGTTTTCTTCACCATTAATTAAAGGTGAAGAGGTAAAGTGAAAGTGAGGTTCTGGGGTCTTTGGTCCATGATCACTTTTACTTTTCTCTCACTCTTTCTTTGTAGGATGGCTAGGAGCTGGGAGGACTCATACAAAGTCTGGTTTTACCTATTTGCTGCATTTTTGCAGGAGAGAGATAACATTGATCTCAAAATGTATGTCTACACTACAAAAGTGTCAGGAACAGTTAGGACAGGCTTCCTGCTCAAGGGTGGAAGTTAAGTTCAGAACGTTCGAAATCATAGTGAGTAGCAAGGCTACATTGATATGTGGTTAGCTCCTGCAGCTGCTGGATACACCTGGAAAAAACGATTTGATTCAGGAGAGAATAGAAATGCCAGCGGAAAGGAAAGCCAGTGTCGAATACAGGAACAGATTGGCCTTTCCAAAGAAAAGAGACCAAAGTAAAGGACATGATCACATGTCGGATACTTCAGCTGAGGGCAATTTGAATTTGTTTCCTAGAGTGACCTGTAGATCCCACAGACTCCCTTCAGAAGAGAGCGGGGAGATGACCATGGGGGGTATATAGTACATGCTCTTGCAGAGTGGAAAAAGGAGAGAAGGGCAGACAGACAGTGACGGAAGAGACCATTCCTCCAAAAAGAGGGCTCTCTCTTTTGAAGTTTGGTTGCATTTTGTTCAAACAGTTTTACAAGAAGCGCTTTCACAGCCACAGAAAAATAATGCTACTGGTAGCACACATCCAAAATCTGATACATTGGTTCTTTTGGTCAGCAGAAATGTCAGGAAGTTCAGGACTATCATTTCTGAGGTCACAGAACACTGAAGGAAACTTTGATACTCAGAATATCCAGAAATTACATTTCTGTCTCTTTAGCTACTTTGTCAGGCTGTGCCTGGGTCAATATTTACCTGGATCACTGTTTACTAAGCTTGGGTCAATATTTACTCACATTTTTAGTAGAGGAACTCCATTGCTATGGTAAGGAACAGTTTACTACAGGTGGTTGGAAGAAATTATTATGCATAGTGTAGAAAGGAGAGGAGAGACAGGCAGTAGTATGTTAGAGAATGTAGGGGATGCCATGCTAGGGAGCTAATAAAGCCCAGACATGAGATATAAAGATAGAGGAGGTGGAGAGGGCCCCCGAGAGGCAGCCAAACAGGGATCTGGTTTCATCCCTTCCTGATGGGGATTGGCACTTACGTAGCTGGTTCATGAGGTCTTTGAGGCAAATTTGCCTGTCCCTCTTCCTTACCACAACAACCACAACACCACTAACCAGTCTTTGATCATCAAAGCTCAGATCTATTAGAAAACAGCCCAAGAAAATGCCTTTTTCTGTAGTGGAAATTTAGAATGAGGAAGAACCTGAATCTCTGGGCCACCATCTTCCTGCAGGACAGATCCTGTCCTCCTGCTTTGGTTTTATTCCAGTAACATTCTGGATTGCAATAAATGCTACCCTTTTTTTCCCAGGCTCCCTAAAAAAAAGCTTTTCTTTCCACCCCCAAGGGCAGATTATGTCTGCTCCCTGTTCTTCTGAGGAGCCTACAGCCTGTGCTGGCAGCGCTGGGCGACTGCTGGATGTGCCTCTCTCCCAGCCCTGCCCCGCGCTCCAGGAGCTCTTCCCCCAGGGTATGTTTGCTCCTTACGGGACAACTGCTCATCTCCTCCCTGCAGAAACTTCCACTGGACATAGGCAGAGCAGTTAACAGCAGGCAGGCAGGCTTCCTGTCTTCTCCCACACCACTGCCCTTTGAAAGGTCCACAAAATAAGCTGTGAGCAAATGAAGCAGATGCTATCCATCAAAATTTAATAAAAAGACTTTTGTATAAATAACATTAACATGCAGTTGCCTGTAACTTGCTGGGAATCAGTATTTGGAGCAGAATGTAGCCCTATAAGTTTGTTAAATTGGAGTAGTAAAATCATATAGAAACCAAGACTGTTATAATCATGTTTTTTTAATATTGACCAAGCTGTAGTCAAAGTAGGTCAGACTGGGAAGGAGACCTTATCGATAGTAGGCCCTGTGCATGGTCATGGACCTTAAAATTACATAACAACTTAATACTGTTGTTGGGTTGGGTTTTCTTAAAAAGTTGTGTATCTTCTGAGTGACATAGCAGGGGGCAAAGAGTGGGGTTAAAGGAATACTTGTATCAGAAAGGATCCCGCATTCCCATAAAAGCACACAAATGACTCAAAACAATTAATAGGGTTCTGCATGAATATTCAATGTCGTAAGTCCTCTCCCATTCAGTGGCTCAGTCCTCCACATACTCCACCTTGCATTTCAGGAGGGCTTGGACACCTAACACATACCCCTTCTACCTCTGGGTATCGACAGGCAGCATAAGTGTTTTCATAATTCCTAAAGGTGGTAATATCTTTTCTTCTCTGAGCTTCTTGCCATGGACTTTATTACAGAAAAAGTAGGAAAATTCTGCCCCTGCGGGCAGCAGTTCCTCTGCAGGCAGACTGGGAGCCCCCAGTCTACCTGGCAGGCACCCTGTGCTCCACCTGTTCCCACCTTGAACTTCATGGGTTTTTTGACTCTCCCTAATGCCTAAGACAAAAAAGAAGGACAGGTGGCTGTCCATCCCCTCCTGTGCCTCCAAAGACATGACTAAGCTATTAAATTATAACACCTTTCAACCCCATAACAGATATCAGAACAAACGTATTACGATTTTACTGGGAAAGGATATGAATGGGTTTTGTGAAGCAAACTGACAACAAGTTTACCCTGACCTGTTCCTCATCAAAATCTTGCTTTGAAATGTTTTTAACACCAGATGCAGCTGGTGACCAAGGTTCAAATAACTGACATTACTAAGATGCAGCCAAGATTTCAGCAAGCCTCATGGCGACACTTCTGGACAAAGATAAGGCTTTGTTGTAAGCATGAAAGCTTGGAACACCACTAATCACATGTAGAAAAATGTCACAACAAAAATCATTAGCAGTCTTGGATCCAGTGGAGAGGCAGGGGAAAGAAGTTAGCTCAAGGAGTAGGGGTGAACAAAAGATTCTTAACTTTTAGAGTGAACTATATAAAGAAGCTGTAATGTAAGATGTCTGATTACACCTTTGTGCTACGCTGACCAAAAGTAGCAATCAATTATTCTACCATGTTTTCTTCCACCAAAGGAGAACAATTGTAAGAGCTGTTTTAATGGCTCCTCTTGAAATTAAATGCAGAACAGCTAAAATTTCAAGAGTTTATTGTGTTTCTAAAAATTCAGACTTCTTTTAAACATCATTTCACATTTTACAGGCTTTAATTTCAGATTTGCACCTGGTCTTAGCCTAGGGGCAGAAATAAAAGGATACAAGTCAAAACACAGAGACACAAGCCTCCAGTATTTAGATAGGACAGCTAACAGCACAGGGAAGCTACACATGTTCACAATGTGTTTGGATTACTAAATAAATAGTAATTATTGTATTTGTTCTCCTTTCAGTTTGCTAGACTTTTAAAATTGTGCAGGAATAGAGAAACTGCATTTTAGCTTCCCTTGATATTTGCATCAAAACAGAAATTACTAAAATAAAATATAAATCTGAACAATGAGTCAGATACATTTTTCCTTTCATGCTTTAAAAAATCTCCACTGTTGCTTAAAAAACCCAAAAAAACAAGAAAACCCTCCCCCAAAACCCAGTTAAAGCTAATTTCTCCTCTGCTTTGCTGTCCTGGTGAGAAAGCAGTAAAAAAAGTAAAGTTTATATAAAGCAGTTCTAACCACAAATGTTAGAAACGTTCTACTAATGAAAACATCATTTTCATATATATCAAAAACATGCTGTAGTTTGAAGAAATACATAAAAACTCTATTATTAGACAGGATAATAGTATATTACACTACATACTACTTGGTTTGACAATGATTATAGCATAAGCAAAGGCAGGTTGATATCTGTTTAAATAGTTTTACCTAAAGCTACCCCTTTTTTCTGATATTAATCTCCATTTTGACTAACTCCAAGATTAATTTTATATCATTTCCTTGAATTACAAATACTATAAACAAGAGGAACAGCCAAACATTTTTCTCAGTAATGAGTCAGGAAAAAAAAACATAGTTAAAACCAAGAAAACTTTCCTAAGTATATGTTGTAGGGACATAAATAAAATAAGTAAGACGAATTACAGCTAAGCATCTGTCTTATAGTGTACAAGTAGTTTGGGATTCTAAACAGATGAAAAAGAAATAAAGCAAATGAAAAAGCAAAAGGACGAAAAGAAAGCAAAAGAGCTGATAAAGTTTCTGGCTACAATACAGAAGACATATCATTACCATATGATCTAATGTGGGTGTCAGCCTGGATTGTGTTCATTGAGAGAAACCTTATTTTTTAACTGTGCTATGGAATAGAAGCAGGAGGGTTTTCCACCAAGTGACAGTCACTGAGCTGAACTTACCCCCTCCTCCTTTCCACACCTGCAAAGCCTTTTGCCTGGGTTGAATATTTAGTTTAATTACATCTCAGCTTTGAGAGCTCCTGTTGCAAATCCCTGGATTAAAAGGTACGGTTTTCAGTAATTCTCCTGAACTATGCTGCGCTAATAAAACTTCAGGCAAGTCTACGGCAAGAACTAGTTGGATTTTAAAAGAAGCGAGGAAAAAATCCTACTAAATGTTTAGCAATGTTAAGTTTTGTATCCAGCACTTTTGTTTCTTGGGAACATGAGAATGCATTCTCAAGGACTGTGCAGATTTCCTACTGTTTATTTGACTGTTCTGTCTCTTGTTTTGATTTGTATAAGCACTGCTATAGTCCTTTCTTTTTCCTTACTGTAAACTTTTCCAGCAGTATATTCTCTGTTTGCAATCCAGTGTTTAGAATCGGTGATGTAGTGAGTGTAAAAAATGCGTGAGTTCTTACATTTCTGTTTTAAACTGCACTCTGTGATTTCTTTTTCATTCGGATTTCTTCATATATATTCCAAACATTAATGAATATAATTTCAATTTCAGAGAAAAAAATACATAGTCGTTAGTTAAACGGGCTCAGTGTATGCCTTTGTAATGTTAGAAAGTGCTATGTTACAGCGTACAAACAACGGACTCACATTTAAAGAAGGTTCTTATGAATGAAATAGTAGAAAAGAAAATTCCTGGAGTTGAAACTCCTGTTAACAGAGTTTTAATCTCTTTAAAACTTCCAACTCCTGTGTTTGCACATCTAGACTTTATTACACAAAATGGGTAAAACATATAATGCAGGGGATTTTTTTTTAGAACTGCACATATTGTTTAACTTGACTTTTGTGGCATTTTGAGAGATTTCTGACAGTAGGTGAATTAATATTTAAAACTTAATATTAAGGTAAACTGACAAGAAGACCACCAGTACAGTGGTGACGTGAACTGATGAAGCATATTTCCAGTGGTATTTTAAACTGAAATGTGGCCAAGTCTATGGTATAGTTTCCTCTGTTTGTGGAAAAGTCTTCCTCATTGTAAACACATAATTAAAGCAAATTTAAACAGTTATGTCCTGCAGACATAAATATTGTGTCACAGACCTTTAAGAATTCAGACTTTTTTTTCCCCCCTCTATTTTTTTTGTAAGTGAAAAGTAAACATTTCTTTCTTTTGTGTATTTTTTTCTCTAAATGTTTATGTTCATTTACACACACAGACAATAGGAACAGATATGTGTGCCTGCAGTATGAATACGTATACGAACAAAGATATGCAGACACATATTTATTTCTGTTTGCTGATTAATATGTAGCTTGTGTCTGCTATTTTCTCTGCTGTGTCCTCAGATTAGATCCCTGATATCCTTTGTTGTCCTACAGGTTTCCTTTATACACAGCTCTTACTGATTTTATTATAGTTTTGGCAAAACAGGGACCAAAGGAAAAGGCCTACTACAGGGTTTAACTGAGATAAGTGAAGTCATCAGTATTAATGTGAACAAGAAGTAAAGTGTGAAGACACTTCCAAAGTGCCTTTGCATTGTTTTGGGGTTTCTTTGAGGGGTAGTAATTTAACTCCAGGATAAGATCCTGATTGTGCATTCTTGGGATGGATGGTGTTTCACCAGTGACCCTGGGGGAGAATACAAGCAGTTTTAAATATTTCAAAATATTTTAAAAATATACATATGCATAAGAAAGAGCTGGGGAAGCTCTTTAAAAAGTACTGACTGCCAGTGCCACGCCAGGGTTTGTGTGCAGCATTCCCAATCTTTACTGATGTTAATGTACATTCTGAAAAATAATTTGTACTGGGGTAATGGTTTATTGATCATTTTCACAAGGCAGCTAATTAAGATGAATGGTGATGATTTAGCAAATTTCCCATTTCAGACTATTAATAAATTGCATTGTTATTTTACAATAATTTGTACATAATAATGATTATTTCAAAAATCTTGTTTTAGATTAAACCATGGTAAACTCACCACCATGTATTAACACCACTTTGCTGTGACATCCTTGCTTGTCTGTGTGTACTCTGCGTGCATCATGGGGGTGTTGCTGGGGAAGGGGCACAGCCCCAGTGTGGGTGGGGGGCCAGGGCAGGAGGGAGCACAGGAGGATGGCCCACGTGGGGACACAGCCTGCCCCTGCTACATGGCACGAGTTTGCCCAGCAGTGAGTTGGGCTAACAGGACATGCTGAAATGCTCTGACCCTCTAGTTGACATTGGGATCTGCGAAACCTCTCAGTGCATGCAGTAGGTAATATGTCTGCTCCAGGAATAGAAAATGCCTTCAGGACCAACTGAGAAACCAGCTAAGTCTCTTAAAGAGGCAACAGAAACAGTGTTTTACTTCACGTGAAGTCACTTTGAAGTCTTTGGGACATCTTTGGGAAGATGTTAGATACCCATCTTCCTGTTAGGTAGATGACAGAAATGTAAGCTATGATTTTAAAACACTGACATATTTTATAAGGTAACCTTATCATCCTCTCAAGACTGAGCCCTAAAGGTTTCTGCAGGATTGCACTATTGGCATCTGTAGGTAGAAATTCATAATGGAAATTGAACCCAGGCACAATATAGATTGTATCTAATTCCAGTCCTGTGTTTTTTATTTATTCAGTTTTTTTCATACTAATCACTCCTGTTAGAGTACCTGGATGTGGTATTCTAGAAAGAGAGGCCTCAGTATACCACTCTCACCTAACATCAGCTGCCCATGTTAGTCATCTACCTGGTAGGTTCCATATGTCAATGTAGAGAGAGACAGTCCTCCTCCTCTGCCTCTCCCCCAGTTTTTTTATCTTTCCATTAGTCAATATGGAGCTGAGAAATGCTATACCGCACCCCTAACTGTTAGATAACTTCTGCTAGAAAAAAATTAATCCCAACTAGTGCCCAGACAAGACATTTCAGAAGTTATTGACCTGAAGAAGCAAGTGGACATTTTTGCTTTCATTACAAAGAGCAACATCTGTACTCAGGACTATGCCATCCATTTTAAGAAAAGGCTTCTAAATAAGTGACAAGTTTGCCTTTCTGTCACTTGGCAACTTGAAGGCAGGTTTCTTCATATTTTTTTGTGGGTTGTTTTTAGACCCATGAAGGTTTGTAAAAGATAAGCTTCCTTATATAAAATAAACAGTAAAAGAAAATAATTTTCAGAAAATTAGCTGATCTATACAGCCTTGATACAAAACCTGAAAACAGCTGTTTTGTAATTTCTCCTTAGCTCACAACACCACAGGTAGCACAATGTACAGTATGTTGAAATGCATTTAGGCCTAGGCCCTGAGAACACGTATTTAAGCAGTTTTCCTTGTTAATATCTATGGTAATACATACTTGTGTACAGTTGCTCCTGAGCATGAAAGTCTGCAGAATGAGGCCCTGAAGTCCCATTAGAAAGTGTGCTGACAATACTAAAAGCATCAATTCAAAAGCTTATGCAGTGCAAAGCAGAGGATTTTTGAGGTGCATTGCTTATACCATAAAATCCCCTAGCCAAAAATTTGGAAAGAAAGCCAAGAATATCCGATATAACATTGTATTCCATTTTATTGTGCTGTTTAAACTGGGAAAGAAGTATAGCTCATTTAAACAACTAAAGATCTTCCTCTCCCTTTCCTCCCCGTCACTAGATCCTACTCTTTCTCAGTCAGTTTTACTAGGCTATAATTTAAAACACACAGCAAGCCAGCACTTTAAAAAAATATTTCTCAAGACATGAAATACTGCATTACAGTGATTTTGGGAACCTCAGGTTTGTCCCCAGGGGACAAACTCATTGCTATGAAACAAATGCTAATGAAATCAAATGGACTGTTACGTTGGCAGAAAACAGGCACATGGAAAATGTAGCTTATTGTTTTGACTGTTTTGCATAACAAAGTTGACAGCGCTGCCTGTTCCTAATAAATATTACTCTAAATATGCAAACAGATGTGTTTACAGTTGCCTTTAAACTGCTCTGTAAAAAAAAGCCTATTGACAAGCAGTTACCAGACTCCTATCACATAACTGTCCTATTTTCACAATTCAGTTTTCATTTTTTGAAAGGAACAGTTATGCAATTGGTGGATATGCTGGACCTCCTTCAGCAGGAACTATGCAGCTATGGGAAACTGCTACTTTTGTTGTAAATCTCCTGCTTTCATCCCTAGGTTCTGCCTGGAGTCGATGAACTAAGCCATGAGGCTGGCTCTTCTCTTCGTCCTACTGCTACCAGCATGCTTGGCCAAGCCGTTCCACCAGCAGGGCCTCTTTGACTTTATGCTGGAGGATGAAGGGTCAGCCGATATGCCTCCAACGGATGATCCCGTCATATCTGGATTTGGACCAGTGTGCCCCTTCCGCTGCCAGTGCCATCTTCGCGTGGTGCAGTGCTCTGACCTAGGTAAGCCCAAAAGTATCTTCATAGGTTATATACTTGCATTCTAGCCACAGGTTTGCAGCTGAGATGATGAGGATGCTAGGCACTGCCACTCCTTAGCTGGGTTTTCGTCAAAGAAATATGCTACAACTACTGTTAGCTAGAATGTACTATATGAAGTAGGCCATAAAGCCCTGACAAGATGGACATTTGTTGTGACCAAGAAGAATGTTTGATTTTTTAATGTATATTTTGTGTATGTACATTTCATTTGTTCTTTGAAAGACCACAGATTTCTGTTGCAGAGAAAATAACTTTTCAAGGCTATTCCTTCAAACGCGTGTTAAATAAATTCAGTGAGGTCAGATGTGGGGATGGAAACATTTTAAAAGGTTCTAAATTGCATGGTCCAAGCTCCAACACCCTTAATCATACTGTGTAGTACCTCAACATAGAAATCATCCCATTTCCATTGGAATACATGAGCATGGAATAACCAACGCTGAATCTTATATGCTGGAACCAGCTCTTTGGAGGAAAGAGCTTGGAAACACTCCAAAACAATGAACACATTTTGGAGCTCCTTATTAAATATCTTTCTTAGACACTGTTCAAGCTGAAACCATGAGAACCTTTCTCACAAACTCCCCTTACTCCCTCACGTACAAGGGCTTGTCTGCACAGTCAGACCAGCAGGATGTGAAGCCATGCCTGCCATCACTGTATTTGACTTTCCCATGCAGAAATCTCAAGTAATGAAGTTGACTTCAGTGAGACTGCTCTTGGTTTAAGCCAGTATTATTCAGTCTAAGTCAGTGAACAGTGCAGAAAATCAATTAAAGTTGGTTTTGCTCACAAGAAAACTAGGCAATTTATTCAGTGGACAGACAAGTAACTTCTCTTATGATTTTAAAGTGTTTATTTTTTTTTTTAAAGTTTTTTCTCAGCTGTTTAGATGTATAGCTGGGTGTTTCTATTTTCCTATGGTATAGCATTGGCTTTGATAATTACTGTAAATCATGGCACAAATCCACCAATTAGGACCTGGGTTTCATTGTGGTGGATGTCGTATAATTACAGAAAGGAGGGGGAAACATTAGTTACATCCCTAGAAACTTCTGTGAATTTATTAAAGCAAGCCACATAATTACACAACAGATATGTTTGGCAAAGACCCAGTGAACAATGCAAGCCAAGTTGCACAAATGAGCACGGACTAACCTAGCCATGCATTCATAAAGCTTTCACAGTACTGTCCCTGTTGAAAGATATTTTCTTTTTTTTACCATTTAGGTGCCAGATAGTAGCAAACATGGGATGGGGAATGGGGAGGAGGTTGCCCCACATGCCATGAAGGTCTTAGGTTTTATTGTTGTTACACTGGTTAATGCTGACGGAATTTAAGTTATTTTGGGAACTTGTCCCCATTCTGCTTCAATTCTGCAAAATGTAAGGAGCTTTCACTTGGTAAAAAAGCAGAGATATTCACACAGGAACCCTTTGTTTCTGTACTTGCTGTCATGTTCGTTCAGTTCTCCTTCACACACACATGGTTTCCAAAGGGTTGCACTACAGTCCACTGCCTACAGATGCTTCTGGGTTAACAGAGTCCCATATTGACAAGGAGACTCAGAAATACAGCAATTAAGGCCCCAGGTCCATGTTTCCCAGATAATTTTGAGAGAGGTGATAAGAAAGAGATATATTTTGAGCTTGTTTTAAACCCAAATGCTGTAGATACTGCAACAAAAAGATTGTGCTTTTGAAGCAGCTTGGCTGATAACATCCAGCCTCTGGGCACGAAGGAAGAAGAGAGAGAGATCTCCTTGGGCTTAAAATATGCAGCTCTGAAAAATAAATAATGTTTCCCTGGCAGAGCTCAAGGAAGTAATAATCACTCAGAGTTCCCCAGCCTTGGCATTAAGTTTCATCCAGCCTTGTCACATGTGGGTACGACAGCCCCTGATGGGTTGTGGCCCAAGTGGGAGGCTCGCCCGGGTGCAAGTCCAATGGCTGCCCCTGTGAGCAGGGACAGGACAGCTGTGTGTGCTGCCTGCTTGCAGGCAAATCTGCCCTCTGCTCTCCTCTCTTCCGGCCCTGAATCCATTTCTGTGTAACTCAGACTCAGACAAGGTCAGATTTACCTACTGACTTGAGGAAAGCAGGGAGCCGGCCCCAAGAGCTCCAAATTTTGTGGCAAACTCTGGAGGTCCTGCCAGGATGACCTAGCATACTCCTGGGCTGTGGGATGAAGGCTGCTTGGAGTGCAGCGATCAGGAAGGCAATGTGCACACGGGAGCCATGAAACCAGCTATGACAGTTCCACCTCCCTGTTAACCACCACTCCTGGCCCGCTTCTCCCTTCAGCTCTGGGCGTTTCCGACCCAACCAAATTAGCTACCTCCCTCCCCCAAAATTATCAAATTTAGTCATCTAGTCCCATGGGCACTAATTGAAGAAGAACTGCAGGCAATAACAAGACTCCTCCCAGGGATATATTAAGAGCTTACTAAATTAAATCCCACAAAGGAAAGTTGAAATCTGGATCATGATCCTTTCTTCCACTCACTCTCTGGCATGGAAGGAGGGCTCTTTGCAGCCACAAGCCCCTCGGTGCAGAGGGCATGTCAGAGCAAGGCAGCTGGAGGACCCTAACACAGGCTACTTATGGAGAGGTCTCCTCTTCCTCAGCATGCTTCTTTTTGTGCCCAAAGGGGCATTCGCTATTTGTAAACTATTGCTTTGTAAGGAAAAAGCCAACTATTTGACACAGAGTTATGTGAATAAACCACAGGAGAACTATCACATCCAGGGTCCAGAGATCAGGTTTGCCCCTTGTCTCATGAGCACTGGATGGGAATAATAATAAAAAAAAATCCAAATTCAATAAAAACAGTGGAGAAAATGCCCAGTGGTCCAATTACACTCTTGTCAGCTGAATTTTTGCATTCCTGTACTTTTAAGCTTCAGTCACATCTTCCTAAGCACATACCTCCAAATTAATTTATTTTGCCTCCAAGCCAAGAGCTGAGTTAGCAGGAAGGAGACTGCCATTTTCTCATACCCCAAAGAAGAATTCTCTCTGAGCTGCGGTTACTGACAGATCGAGAGCAGACCCCCACGTGCCTACCTTTGCGCAACAGGCTCAAGGATCTCATCAAGGAAGGCCACCATGGTATCTTCATAAAGGTGCTGCCTTTTCTGAATCTGCCTCCTGTTGCCAAAAGGGACCCACAGGTTCACTTTTTAATCATGCCTCAGTATAAAGCATTAGTATGCTATAGCCAGACTTTCCATAGAAATCACAAACATCTTCCTCATTAGCACACACTACAGGTGGGGAGTAGCTGATATAGCTGGTCAGAGGCAGCTCCTCATGTTTTAATATAATAAATACATGGAAGATGTGCAGTCAGTTAGCCAGGCAAACATGCCTCGTAAAAGCCCTAGCAAGGATTAAGCATTCCATTTAAAGTCTCATCCTCCCAAAGAGAGTCTCAAGAAAAGGTTCCTCCCAGAGTGACCTGGTAGGCAGGAGGATGTATGTGTGATTATTCAGCGCTGCAGCGGATGCAGAATGCTCTGTAAGTGTATTCGGAGGTGGTGGTCAGAGCTTTATTTCACTTTCAGATAAGTCTAGCAGCCCCTTACGAAGTGAGCAGTGTCTGAGTTCTGCAGGATGCAATGAGATCTCCTTCCTTGGAGACTTCACAGGACGTAGGGGGGTCCCTCCAGCCCTCTTGCTGTGATCATCCATGGAGGTTTTGTGGTCTCCAAAAGGTGTGTGAGAGATGGATGTCAGTAATCAAAGTTCAAGCAGTATCACAGCTTAAATTACAATTTTACTCACAGCTCAGAAATGCAGGGTTTCTCCAGCTGTAAAGTAAAGAAGGGTATATTAAAACTCAGCATGGGTGTTGCAGTGTGTGTTTGAAAAGCACTTTCAGACCAGTGGGTGAAAAGCTCACAGATATGTAAAGCATTATTCCAGGGATCTGGTAACATGAGGCAGTTTATCTGAATACATACAGTGTCTAAACTATATTAACTGATGGCTCTTCAACACCTGAACCATGGTAACATGGCAACAGCCATTTTTTTAATTGACAAAAGATGATTTATCTTATTGTATAAAATCTTCCAGAAACATCTGAACACCTATTTTCTGATCGTGACTCCATTTGGGAACCTCATCTCTCATTATAAAGGAAATTATCTCCTTTGGGATATACCTTGATTTGAACTTCTGTTGTCAACATAAAATCTTTTTAAAGAAAAATAATATGTACCTCATTGGTGATCAGTCTCAGTCATTTTATGAGTTCAAGAAAACAGATTGGATTACTTACTATTGTGTTCTTATCTTTAGAATCCATGCCATTATTTCAATGTTTAGCAACCTTTCAAAACACAATTTTTCAAGCTAAATGTTTAGCTCAAATTCTTACAGATTTCTAAAGATGTAATAAGAAAAAGTATGGATCCTTAAATGGCCAGACATTAACAAATATAATTTTTAAATCAAAAAGTTTTTGTTAATTTATATTGCAATTGCTGGGCTTTGAGGACAAGTTATTCCATGTTTTATGCATTTTTTCCTTCTAACAATAAGGACTAGAGACTTACTCCTTTTACATTTAATAGAAGCTGACACTCATGAAATCCCCTGACTTCATGGAACTGGATCATTTAACAAAAATATTATCAATAAAAATGGAACCATGAAATACGGGAAAGTATATTGTCACTTATACTGAGAGTAGCCTCTGCATCACCATACCATGGCCTTAAAACTGAAGACTACGTGTCTTTTTGGACAACATTCTTTAGTCAAACATAACTTATGCTGTCATCAAACACAAGTCATTGGGCTTTGCACATGCTAACTGGGTGAATTGTAAGACTCTAATGTGTTGGAGATCAGACTGGAGAATCTATATGAAGTATTACAGGTATTATCTGTAATAGACGAGTGGTCTCAGGAGACGTTAGCTGTCTAAGAGTCATCTGGGCTCCTTTCACAGTCATGAGGAGAGTTAGGCAGCTGCTCCATGGGGCAGTTCATCCTGTCTAAGGTGGATGTCAGTGACAGAAAGGATACATCACTCTTGGAGAATTAAACTGCCAACACAGGGCCTCAATGACCACTCGAGGCTATACAACTTACTTTCAGATTAATGAAGTTATGTGTGATAAAATTAAAGCATGGAAAAAAATAAAATTGAGTTACCAGCATTATTTTGTAATAAATTTGCCATGGATTATTAAAATTTTTGTATATATTCTGCTGGGATACAATTTTTTGGGATGCCTTGGAAGGTAAAGAAAGTATGAATTAAAGCCCTGTACTCAGTACATCCGGAAAAATTATTAAGTCAAGAAACAAATAATTAGAAAACACTCTTGAAAAGTTGTCAAGAAAAAATATATTGACCTGGATGTAGACTGCTTTATATTAACAAGAAGTCATTTGTTTTGCCAGTGTAACTGTAAAAGACAGGCCTTGTTGCATCACAACCTGTACTGCTGATGTTCCAGTTCCAGTTGATAAACATGATTCTAGGTGAAAATTAATCCACTCTAAATACGTCCCTTCTTTATTAGCTGCTTACTCCAAGGTAACAGTTACCAACTCTGTGTGTTTTCCTTTTTTTTTTTTTTTTTTTTTTTTTTT
>VYZW01056427.1:1407-11461 GCA_013401315.1 Balaeniceps rex | reverse complement strand
TTTTTTTTTTTTTTTTTTTTTGATTTGTTTGCTTGCTTCAGACTAGGAAATACCATTTAAGAAAACCTAGTGGCAGGAATGGAAATCCTGACTGCCAAGTCCAAGTGATACAAGAAGTGACTGTTTTCTGGTTTGCACCCTGACAAGGGTTCATTTCTAAAATTTCCCAAATCACAAATAATAGCTAATGGATAGGTAGTAAAATGTGAGTCAATTATTATAAGTCATAGCAAATGATTACAGTGCTTAAAACATACTAAATAATCACTGCTGACACCTATTAGTGTTATGGAGAGCTATAGTATGTGTATTATGTTGTTAACACCTTTATAGGGTGTATTACTTGGTAAGACATGTAACTGCTTAAAAACTATCTGTGTTTTCACAACATAAAGCCTGTGCTATTCAACTGTGAAACGTTCCCAGCCAAGTCTTAGGAAGAGCTAAATAGTCCAAAGGCTCCTTCCCAATGTTCACTGAGAACCCACTGCCAACAGGGAGGAGACCTAGGAATTTGAGTCCTATGTGAAGCCACCAATGATAACAGCAAGGAACTGCCAATACTAGTCTCCAGCTACTCAGGAAAACTCTGCTCACAGAGTCCAGTTACCATGGTATTTAGAAAATAGGAAAGAAATAGAAATAGTTTTAAGCAGATTTTCAAACCACCTCTCTCTAACCCAGATTTGAGAGTGTCTTATCAACTTTGGACTCACTGATCTGTATGTGGTTTACCCATGTCCTGGATCTGTCATGTGATTAAAAGGAAGTGCCCCAAAAGAAGATAATCAGGTTAGAGAAAAAAAGAGTGTTTTTCTGAATATACTTTTATCTTTTCCTAAAGTTCAAATCTAAGACTATATCCTTCAAAATACATTGCAATTTTTTTAAACTTATTTCTCCTGCTTTACATGCCTGCCCTGACAAACAATATTGACAAATGCTGGAATTCTAGGTCACTTCAGTTGTATTATATTTAAGGGCTCATTGACACACAGCATTATTGCCCATTACAGTATGAAAGCAAAGTAGATAGATGGAGTAGAACTTGCTCATTGGTTTTGCTGCAAGAAAAGAGACAGAAACAATGAACACAGGTACAAAGGGACCTTAAGACCAAGGACCATGCCTACATGCGTTTTTTGTGGAGGGGTGGGGGGGGTGAGTTGTGTTTTTCAACTTATGGGACCAATTATGGGACTCGAACAGCTCTGTACAAATGACCCTGCTGTTAGCAGGGTTACATTTGCTATATAGGCAACTCTACTGCAAACTTCTGAGGCAGTCAATAGGGAATGAAAAAGGTGAAAAGCAGTATTTAAAGAATTTGCGTGCTTTCTGCATGCATGCTCTTAAGTGAGAGGGCACCCAGGAGAGCATCCCATACCAGCTTTGTTTTTGTTTCCTGGGATCTATTTGGAGTGCTTTCAGTTGCTACAAAAATCTGTTAAAGAAAGGATGCTTGCAGCTTTAATTTCAATAAGAAAAGGAATGTAATAAATACTCATATTTAAAAACGCAGTGAAAACAAGAAACCTTTTCTGCCTACCTTATTTCATGACAATCTTAGGGATTTAATGGCAAAATAACAAATGAACAGATTATTTATAGAAATGCTACAGCATTTAAAACATGTGCAAGTGTAAATGGGGCTACAGTCTGGTTCTGTAATACATCATTAGCACAACAGAAATGTGCAACAGGCCATCCCAGAACCAGTTTCTGTCTGCACCTCCTGCACCACCTAAAATGTGAAAGCCTAGGACAACCTCAGTTTCTATGCTGGAGTGGGTGTTTTCCCTTCTACTGCTCCAGTGTGGGCCTCAGAAACTAAACAGGCTCTCAATGAATTCATATTTTAGGGTGACATGGAAGAAGAGTGTTTGTAGTGGTGCAATAACAAAACCCTTTGCTGAATATCTCTACCTAAGCAGTGTAGGAGCAACAGCATAAGTGAGTTAGCCAAACAAGACTAAAAAGCTGTGTTATCATTCAGCTCTGATGCCATTTCTTTCTGTAAGTTCAATTAGGTCTTCAGCTTTGATTTCCATACCTTCACATTGGGAAGATTGTACTGACCCTTTACCTCTGGGAAGTAAGAATGGGAAAGGAAAGGTGAACAATGCTAATAAAGTTTGCATAGTTGCAGCAGCCCAGAAAAAAAAAAGAAAAGAAGGGATAGTATGAACATGAAAGGGAAAATCTTGCTTTTTCAGGGAAGCTATAACAGAAATTGTTAAAAAAGGAGATGCATAGAAAGTTTCAGATTCAGGAAAGGAAAAAGGAAGAAGGAACTTAAGATAAGAATTGAATGAAAATCTTACTTTTTTTACTTTTTCTCTTTATTCTTTCACTCTATGACTAACAAAACAATTAAATAACAAAGCAAAAATAACTAAGAGTTACAAGGATATACACAACATCATCTAGTAGAAAGAGGGAACTAGCAGGTCTGCAGACTCCCCGATTCAGTCAGGAAATTCTCTCCCAACATTTATTTAAATGTTATTCACTATGTCCAGAAACAGGCACAGCAGCTCCTTCCATTGTTTTCTTGCATGAAAATAGGTTGAAAACAGTCCTACAACATTTATGAAAAGTGGCCATGTTATGTTTGGAAGTACCCAAAATAACCAGGAACATATCTCTGCCCTCAGGTCATAATAAAACCAGGGTTGTGCAATGACCATGTGGTCAGAACAGGAAGGGATAAGTTTACTTGAAACCAGAGAAGATCCCCCCAAATGACTCTTTATGGCTACTCTATTATGTTAGTGCTAATTCTGGTAAATATCAAAGATTGAGGGAGCTATCCTTAAATTGTCATCTGTTGCCTGCTGCTTAAACTGCGAACCAGGCAAACATCAAATTATATTACTCCAAAGGATCATTCAAAATGTAATTTGTTAGATAATGCTTACTTTTCTGAGTCACTGAAATGCTCTCTTCTGACTACTGTAAAATACTCATAAGAATAAATGTTTCACCTCAGTGCATGAGTACTCATAGATAGTACATCTGCATTGCATCCACTTTGACTAAAGTCATTATGCACACGGTGCTGGCAGATTGCATGAATCACATAGGACAGTTGCTGTTCTCTGATGGGATGTTTTATGTCTGTAACCATGACAGTGGGAAATGTAAAGCTGGCAATTCTAGGAGTTCAGAAAACTCGTAATATTTGATTTTTTTTTTTTTTTACTTACAGTCTTAATTCCTGAAGTCTCATGATTATTTCAGAATATTTTTCTGCCTTTTTAAAATACTTCAGTGCTTCTTGAGAAGGCATATACCTTCCAGACCTTTGAAATTAAAAGTCAGTTAGAAAGAACACAGAAATAGAAGTTGCTTGATTTTTAGTTTCAAGAATATATCATTACTCTTAGGTATTAGCTTTTGGAGCCAGGAGGCTGAATCTATCTGTACCAAAAATGTGACTAGCACTGAAAAATAATTCATAACATCTGTAGTTTGCAATATCCGTTATACTTTGAAATATGTGTTCACTACACAGAGTGGGTGGAAATGGAAAAGAGCAGTTAAAGCAATGCACTCATTTTTAAACCTTTGCTAGGGCCTTTATAATTATTAGTACTTTCATAATGGAAAATTATGCGTTTGATCATAATGCATACATTTGTTTCTATTTTTCTGTGTTCCTCACTCTGTTCTGGGAAGTAATGTTGTAAATGTTTGGAAAAAAACCCAGTGTAGGTCTGCCTTTGTGAGAGGCCACCTCAGCAAGGGATGGAGTTTGTTTTCTTGTTCTTTCCTATGGGAAGGGTCAGAGGTATACAAAAATAATAATCTGTGATAAAAATAAGTCCAAAATGGATCCTAATGGAAGATGAGTCTTATAGACTGAAGAGCAGAAAACAAGTCTAAAAAATGGTTGTGAATCACTTTTAAGATGTGTTTTAAGAGTCTCATGCATTCCAATGGACACTGCTTTTTTATATCTCTTAGAAAAAAATTATTACTTCTGATTTCATAGCAAGAGAGGGGAAGGTGGAGAACAAACAAGCGGGAGAGAGAAGGAGGCTGCGGATACTTCTCTTTAGAGAAAGACAATTGTTTTTTATTTTGTGTATGGTAGGATGCAAATAATGAAATTCCTCCTATGCAAATCCCACACAATAGAGAACAAATTTCCAGTAAATACTGAAGCACATAACCTGGGAAAAAGTCAGTGAACTTTTCTAAGTCAAAGCATTCAAAGCTGCATTAAGCTCCTTGCCATCCTTCCAGAAAGCAGTCCTTGAGTCCTGTTATTTTCTGTGACTAAGTATCCTGACCCTGTAAGCTTGCTGTTCACCTCATTCACCCCAGAGTCCACTTAGGGCATTACTAAGGGCATTCACCCCCGGGAGGGTTGCTGCCTGTCAGTGGGATGCGGCAAAGCTGGGCTTGGAGCACGGGAGAGCACACACCAGCGTGCACAGGCAGCTCAGGCAGCTGCTGGAGAGGCTGCCTCCGCCGGGAGAGCAGCCACTGATGATCACGGTTGGGAATTACATGTAGCTCAGCCCAAATTCCTCAGCTGGCAGCAGCTGTTTGTGAGCAGTCTTGAAAAGAGCCCCATTTTATGGCCCCTGTGATAATAATCGTGAGTGTTGCAATGTAATAACACATGTATCTGAGCTACAGCGTTCAGAGGTCTCTCTGCCTTTTGGCCTCTTCTCTCCAGCTGGGGAAGGGAAGGTTTAGCCAGAGGAATAAGCCCCATCCCTGCTTGTTGTAAAATGGATAGGTGGAGGAAAAATAAAATGAAAATACCCCAAACAAACAAGCAAAAAAATCAAACCACAAGCCCTGTTGCACTGTTAAAGTTGTTTATGATTGCACTGTTCACATATTTGTTATTCTGACTATGTGGTCTCAGCGTTGCAAGGATGCAATTCTCAGGGAAGTGTCCTCATCTCTGGGCTACAGACTCAGACTCCCATTTGTTTAGTCTCCCTCGCTGGCCCCATAAATCTTGCATTCCTTTTCTGCATAGTTGTATGGCTGCAGCAGAAATGTGGCTCCGTGCCAAGTTGCAGACTAACTTGTGGCTCTCACTTCTGAGAAACTGGAGCAGTGGACTGAAACCCCTTCATAATAAGGAGGGTTCAAATGCCACCCTTCTCCTTTTGGGGGTTAAACAATTCCATGGCCACTTGATCGTAGCTCCCGTAGCTGAGCAGGTTATTCCCTCAACTGCAAAAGTAATAAAGCCTGCCTTGTATACCAAAACCCCTAACCTCCCTTAGTCCTCACACTATTCCCAAATCCTTGCTACATCTCCTTACACCTGTTTGGCTGGCTAAATGGCAGCATATGCTAGTTGGGCTGGTGCAGTGCTACACAGGAGACGACTAGTCACTGACTGCTGCTCTCTCAGGGGCTGGATAAGAGCTGTATTATACCAGCCTTGGTTCTTCTCTATCTAATTTCTGGTCTCATAAAATCCCCAGACCCATCAGACTTCTATCCTCTCCAGGAGGTGAGGCAATCACAGCTCAACAGCCAGACACTGTAATTTGCTTAAGAAATTATGAGAAGAAACTACACCCCACATAGCTAGGATCCCACAGAGACAAGCTGGATTTCTGCAAAGTTACCTTTTCTCCATCCTCCTACTAAGGAGGGATTCCTGGTCCTGTTAACTTCTCCCCACCAAACATCTTCTAGGTGACTGTAGATGAGCCTTTCAGTGCTTCCAAAAGTGAGCGTGGGCCCTTGTCTGCATGAAAGAAATCCATTGATGATCCAGCTCTGCTGGATTTTGATGACTACATTTTGATTGTGTTTGTTATTCCAAAAATCTGTGGTGTAGCGACTAGTGTAAGAAAAAGTTAGGAAAATTTCTGCCAGGGATAATAAAAGTTCAGCTGATCCTGACTAACAAAAGGAAATATTTCAAGCTTACTTACACACTTTTTTTTTTCCTTTTGTAGTTCTATGGCATATTCTGTTCTTTATGTGTTTTCTTATGCATGCATTTTTACACACATACATGTACACTGGTGGGAATAGTTCAGTGCTACAGGTTGCTAATGTAGAACAGACGAAAATTTCTACTTATAGAAATCTGCAGAGAATAATACAGATTTGACCTGTGCTGCACAAACTGATGGCTGTTCAGCTTCTATAAAGAAGTCATGATTTCTCCCAAAGAAATATCTTAGTGCAAATCGAAATGGTCTTTATGACTAAGGATACATGAACTGGTTTATTAAATCCCTTATATTTACACAATCTTTAGGATCTTAATTTCAGTGTAAACAAGGTTTTTGGAAGGGTGGAGCTATACCCTTTCTACTTATTTGTGAATAAGTAGAATTTTTTTAAAATGTATTTACCAACTTAAATAATAACTTACTTAGTTTCACTCAACCAAAATAGATAAAGACATATGCATTTTCAATTTAACATATAGTGGGAAGGGCAGAATAATCTAAATCTTTAATCAGTTATGTTAATCTTAGGAACCAGAGGCCTGAAATATTTCCAGGGAGCTGAATACCAAACTGTGTAGCACTGATTATTCACATAAAAAGTCAGACTGCTATGAGAGATTTTCATGTGGCTTTTTAAGAAGCAAGCTTTAATGTATAAAAAATCACAGCCAAGAGCTGGAATAATTGTGTAAACTGTTCTTAAAATGGTTGAGAAGTGACTCAATTAACATTTTCCAACACCAGTTCCATTTTCAGTTGGTATTACATAAATTCCAATAGAAGGCATTTGTAGGTGGACATGCACTCATACTGTACAACATGGCTTCAGAAGTGTATGGGCATCACTTGAGTTACTCAGAAATGAGCAGTAAGGACAGCCCACAGTTTCCCTATAAGCTTCTCGGTCTCCCAGACAGAGGTATCAAAAAATCCTCCTGGGAAATAGTAATTCTGTCCCAGGAGCCAAAAGCCATTTCAGCTTCTAGTAGGATTACAATTTTCTCTATTCGGTTCAAATTCTGTCACGCTGCCATGTTAGTTCAGGCTCTCCCATTCATCTGAACTGGCTGTCTATTAACCTGTCCTGACCTGAAAGGTTTGAAAGTTTGCTCTCCAGGCAGGGAATCTCCAGCACAGGGACTAGTTTGCACTACACCAATGCTACTCCTACATGTATCTATCTGGAGATACATCTATCCATATAGAGACCTAGACCTACAAGATGAAGCACAGCACTTAAAGCCAATGTAGATGAAGCAAGTGAAACACTTGGATTCAGTCCACACCTCAAAGGCGGTTTAGTCCTGAATTGTTTAGCTGCTGATTTTACAAGGCAGTGTCCAGATCCACCCATTTATAAACTCTTCCTCCACTGGAGAGCTCCAGTTGATGTAGCTTTCACCTGGAGGATGTGCTAAACTGCTTAATGATAATGCAATGTCCCTCCAGCACTGGGGGTGCATCCTGTACTCCTCTATGCTTTGGTCTTCAAAACTCAGACAAGTCAAGAAAAAAATCAAATATAATTTCTATAGCTGTTTTCTGAAATATTTTTAAAAACATCTCCAGGAAATGTATAACAGAATATACGTGAGATAGGTGACAAAACAGGTTTAACACTTTAAGGGATGGAAATTATATTCTTTGCATGCAAAGCTAATTATTGTATTGTACATCCTTCCAGTTTCTAGTACAAGATAGGAAGCTTTTATAAATCACCTCTCACAAATGGATATTTGATTATTAAACTTGTTTCATCGTTATAATATGAAACATTTAAAGTTTAACTTCATTGCTCTGAGAAATTATCAGTTCTACCTTATCAGGGATAACACCTGAGCTTTTAGAAGCTGACATGTGAAGCTTGAAATGTACAGTTGGAAATTTAGTTTGAAGTTTAGTCTCTGGCAAATTATCCCTTCAGTGGCAATCCAAGTGTTCCTACAAGGTATGTTCCAGGGGCATCACATAAAGGACAGCTGTATAGCTCTCATGTGCCCTAGTTTCTGCCGTAAGCACTTATTTACTGTTACCAGTCTACTACTATAAATGTACTGACAACCAGAACATAGTAATATTACTTTGAATACAAATAATTAAACTTTTTTTGTATTTATATGTGAAAAATGCTATAAAAGTTGCTAGACTGTAAGAACCTCTTGTAACAAAATTATGATCTTGAAAAAGCAGTGCTTTTTGGGAAAGAATTTTTAGTTGCTGACATCATTCCTGTCCACTGAGGGCAGAAAGTGTCCAAAGGCAACCAACATACACATTATATGGTATTACATTTTTATATATTTAGAACTCTAGTCCTACACTTCTGAAAGTAAGGAGGGTTTTGCAACTGCCTTCAGTAAAAATGAAGTCCACAACTGAATGAAGAAAGGTTATTTTAGTAATATGAAGAATCTTAATCTGTATCGTATATTCGTGCACTGAATATCAGTAAGGTAAACAGGATGAGATGTGAGCTTTGGCTCTTGTCATTTTATGTATGGTAGAAGCTTTTACTAATTCATCCCAGGCTGGATGATTGTACTTTTTAAAATATTTAGATGCTGGTGTGATTAAAAGTCAGCCAGGTTAATCTATATTGTACTCAGTTTTAATAAATATCAGATACAAATATTTTAATAATTTTTAGCTAATATTAGAGAACTTATGGGTGGGAAAATAAATTAGAAAGAGTGGCTAGGATGTTTTTTAAATTCAGAAAACAAGCTTTTGTAATGGTAGGACAACAAAATATGTTCTATGCAGACTAATATTTTCAATTCAAAAGTAAGATTAAAAGAAGCAAACACTTTTGAAAAGTTTAGGTCTCCTGCACCCATATATAGATAACTAAAAAAGCAATCTTGTTTCCAGAATTTGCTAAGCACCAAACAGCAGTAACAGACACCAGTGGGATCTGTGAGATGCTCAACACTTTGGAAGATTCAGACAGGCACCTAAAGACAAATTGGAGGCCTCACCTGCATGCAGATATTTTTAAGAATATGGCCAAATCTATAATGAATTCTTAGTGTGTCACTAATTGTAATAAAAAGCTCCAGTACACACCACTGTGGCCTCTCTAGAGTTTATGGTAAAGTTTTATAGCAGTAACTATAGGGTAGTTACCAAACATACATGCCTTTTCGTGGTTTGCCATAATCCTTCCAAATAAGAGCCAACAATCTTTTTACTCCCTCTCTCTCTCTCTCTCCCCAAATTCTAAAAAGGATGGAAAGAGAAGGGGTTTTGCTTAACATTAGATTTTGACAAAGAAACCTATATTCCAGGTGTGAAAACACTTACATTTGTGATGAGCGTTAAGCATTGTAATGAATGTTCAACATCACAGAATCGCAGAATTGTTGAGTTTGGCAGTCACCTCTTGAGATTGTCTAGTCCATCCCCCTGCTAAAGCAAGGTCAGATAGATCAGGTTGCTTAGGGCTGTGTCCAGTCAACTTCTGAATATCTCCAAAGATGGAGACTCCACAAGTTTTGTGGGCAAAGCATATCTTATCTCTGGGCAAGCATATCTCACTGTGTTTGCAATGCCATGCTCGAGATTAAAATATGTAGATTTAAAAAGATAATATATTTAGGTATATATCTTTCATCTGAGAACAATATCATGAAGTCCACCATCATACTAGGGAGACACTTTCGATAGTTGCAGAGATCTTTCCCAGGAGACTTCAAATATAGCTTCATAAATATTTGTTAAAAACTTTACTGGTAAAAAGACTGTTCTATCCAGAGAAGTCCACTNTTTCACATTCTGTTAAAAAAAAAAGACTAGTTAGGAAAGAACATTTTAATTTTGTGGTAAATCAGAATGACTATAAAAGATTTGCTCTATTCCAAGTCACAGTATGAAAGGAAAACTGGGTAAAGCAAGTGTTATTTAACACTAAATAATTTCATTTCCATGACTTCATCGGACTTACATATCAGCTATTCAGAAAATAGTCCCAAAGAGAGTCTTTAATTTAAACTGTCTGATGTTCTTTTGGCAGTTGTAGTGAAACCAAGAGATTTGTTCTCCAGAAAACTTGGACATAGTTTCACATGAAAGAAAAGGGGGGAGGTGGATTGGGTTTTTTTAAGGTGGAC
>VYZW01056426.1:2824-13890 GCA_013401315.1 Balaeniceps rex | reverse complement strand
CCCTCTCCTCTTGCTTTGCTTCACTGGAGAATAAAGAGGCGGCCTGGATGGGCCTGGTGGTGGCTCCCTGGACTTGCTGGGCTGTGGGGTGCAAGGGGGATTTGGGGGGCACCCCAAGCCCCCAGTCGTGCCCTCTCTCCTTCCCCAAGAGGGATTGGGGGGGCTGGTTCTCAGAGGGGGTTTTACTCCCTGGTGTGAGTAGGGGGTCAGAATCTCACCCCTGTTTGTTGTGCCCAAGGCCAGTCCTGGTCCACCAGAGTGCCCCTTGGCTCCCTGTGAGCTCTCCTGGCCTCCTCCATTTCAGATGGAAATGTCTGATGCCTGTCTGCTGCACTGGATTTAACTAGGATCCCACAGCCCATGTCACCTCTTCCCTCCCCTAAAAGCTACCCCCCCGCTTCCTCCCTATCTCTGCTCCGTAGGGCCGGGCTCCCTTCCCTGGCAGCAGCAGGCTGTGGGGGCTGTGTTGCTAGCCCGGTTACCAGCCCTGTGCTTCTGCAGACCACCAGGGAGAGGGGTGGAGAAGGGGAAGGCTTTGCCTCTCTCATAGCTGGTTGCTATGCTTCAGGCTACTGAATTTGCCGGGGATGCTTTAGCAGGATCCACAGCGCACGCTCTCCCATTGGGGTCTGCATCCAGTGCTCTCCAGCCCCTCTGAGCCAGGCACTTAGGCTCCCCTCAGTGAGGAAGAGCTGTGCTGGCTCTGCAGGTCATGGAGGGTAAGCTGGATTCTCTCTACCTTTGTGTGCATCAGCAGAGCTGCTAATTAGGCCCAATCTGGCTCATTCAGGCAAAGCTGTGCAGCCAGGAAGACAGCACAGATGTCCCTGTGACGGGGGCTGACCTGGCAGGGTGCTGTGCAAGGCTTTTCTGTGGCTGCGTAAACCCACCCAGACCTGTGCTGCTCCCCTCCTGCCTGTCCCTAATGGGTGCTCTTGTCCCTGCCCCTGTTGTCTAAAAGACTGACATTCATGTGACCTTGTGGTGAGCTGTCTGGGCCAAAACATACTCGTGACCCACCCCAAATTTGGCCATATCCACGTCTTGTGCTGGGGAAGGTAGCAGCTCTGACTTGCTCTGGCTTAAACTGGGGTGGAATTGGACCCTCAGAGCTCCTATAGGGATCCTGGGTGAGTCCTGACTCTCCCCTATCAGTGTTTTGCACAGAGGGAAACTGAGGCAGGGGGAGATGAAGCAGCATGTTGCAATCCAGCAAGAAAGGTGTGTAGAATCGCAGGGTAACACCCAAGCCATAGGCGCTGGCTGTCTCCACCCTGAGCTGGGGGTGTTTGTCCAGTGACCCCCAGCCGTGGGGCTTTATACAGTCCCGTCTCCAGAGCTGAACAACCTGCCAGCACTGGCGGAGGTTTCCCACCCTACAGATCCCCTTAGAGATACTCTCAGGGTCCTTCCAGCCTCAAGCCCCATCCTTTTAAAATGCTTCCAGCTGCAGCAAGGCCATGTCCTTCCCCTCCTCCCTTGTGTTTCATTGATTAAGAGTGCTAGGCCTCATTGGGGGATTTAGGAAGAGCTAATTGCAGACTGGTAATTGAAGACAGCTTGGAGTCTCTGGAAATGTCAAGGAATGAGAGACGAGCTTGGATGCTCCTGTGCATTTAAATATGCATCGTCGGCTCAGTCAGAGCCTTACTGAGGGGAGAGATGTCTGGTTTTCCCTCCCCCAGAGGACCTTGTACAGCTGCTGGGGGGAGTGGGGCAGGGGGAACACTAACCTTACCTTGCCTGGGGGCCTCCTGCTCCCCCCAAGGCAAAGGGGAAGGTGGGAGGGGACACAAGTGGGGGTGGTACTGAGGGTGGGAATTCTCAGACAGGCTTGGGAGCTTGGCATTTTCCCCTCTCGAAAGCTGTGTGTTTTAACCTGCCAGACCCCTGTGCCACCGCATGATGCCATGGGGGTCTGAGCTCAGGAGCCAGCTGTGGGGCAGCAGTAGGGGGGTGGGTAGAGCTTGTCCCCAAACTTGTGATCCCTGCAGCCACCTGGTGCTCCCTGAGGAGCAGTGAGGGGCTGAGACCCTCTTGCTGCCAGCCTCAGGGCCCAGCAGTGTCTGGGGTTGCAGGGATGGGGGATTCACACGGGGTTTGGGACTCAGAGGTAGAGCAGCAGGGCCAAGTCAGGGATCCATCACCACAGGGCCTTGACAACAGATCCCAGCTCTTTCCTAGTTTGAAATTCCTCCAGCAGCAACACATCTCTCTATGCCTCACAGTGGATGCCCCCACCTGCTCCACCCCACGTTGCAGCAGGGGAGGTGGGCACAAGCTGCATGGTGCAGCCTGTAGTGGGTTCAGCCCCTCCTGCCCCAGAGAGGTCTCTTCTCAGGCCATAGCATCCTTCTCTTGCTCCCCAAGAGCTGCTGGAGGCACCCTGGGTGGCAGTGGGTCCCCAGGATGCATAGTCACCTGTGAAAGGGGGGGGTTCTGCCTGAAGCTTGTGGAGCAACAGCTCTGTGGGACTCCCCTTGCCCTGCTGCTCTGCCTGCAGAGCAAACTCCGTGCACTGGACATGCTGCCCGTGGCACTGAGGCACGGAGGCGCGATGGGTGGCTGGAGCAGCCAGCCTGGCAAGCCGTGCCTCCTCCTGCCAGACAAACAGCGGGGAAGCTGTACTCTTGCTATTAAGAGTTGGCAGCATCCCCCAGAGTGACTCGGAGCTGCTTCGTGGGGAGGAAACTGCTCTGGATGATGCAGACCCGGCGCCCACGTGGCTGGTGAAGGACCTGCCTCAGCCCAGCTTTCTGCGCAAGTCCTTCTCCTCCGTTTTGCTGCAAGGATGATGGATAACATGTTCCTCAAGCAGATGGAAGTGGGAAGTCTCTCTTCTGCCTCTGTGGGAGCTACTTGGACACTGGCTGCATCACAGCTTTGGGCTGTTGCTGCTCTGCTGAATTGGGGATGACTTGTGGGTGCAGGTTTCTGGTCCTCTCCCTGCTGCATGGCACTTTGGTCACAGCTGCTGGTGGGATGTCTAGGGGGAAGATGTGGACAAAGTGACCCAGGGAGATGGCAGCAAATGGCAGAGAGAGCATGAGAGGTCCTAGACTAAATTGGCTGATGACATATTTGTACCCAGGGAGGGGCAGGACAGCCGCCGCAGGGTCTCAGCTGCTGGGGGACGCAATCAGGCTGGGGTGGGAACCTGCAAGAGGCTTTGAGCTCTGCCTGTGCCCAGGGTAGCCCAGTGGCAGGCATGAGACGGAGGGAGGTGGGACAGCAGACAGTTTGGTCCCAGCTGTAGCCAAAACATGGCCTGTGGCATTGCCTGGCTGGTGGGTATGGGACTGAGGAGCACAGACTGGGGACAGCTCTGTGCCAAGAAGCTGGGGAAGGTGGAGAAGGGGAACCAGATGCTTTGGAGCCCTGCTGTGATGGTTAATCCTGCCACAGAGCCAGGCAGAGTGGAGGGCCAGGCCTGCCTAGGCTGGGGCATTACCTCCAGCCCACTGAGAGCTGAGCATGGAGGTTGCCCTGTGCTGCGTCCCCTGCCTGTCTCACGGTCCTATGTCACCCCTGAGGATTGAGCTCCTTGGGGGACAGCCAGGCAGCACCAAGCTGTGGCCTGGGGCAGTCGTGGGGAGCCTGCCCCAGGGAGTGAGTGCTCCCCGGGCTGGACCGGGTGCTGCTCCCTCATCAGAAGTCCTGCATTAGAGCATAATCTGGCATTAGTGCATTAATCCAGTCCTCCCCGCTGCAGAGTCTGTCCCAAGGTCTCGGCGTACGGCTGGGCAGGAGCTGCACCAGGACATCGTCTCCCTGGCAGCCCTCGCCTGGGCACCAGAGAGCAGGCAGCAGCAGGGGCAAGGTTTGGGGCTCCATCCAGAGCATTCCTGCGAGCAGGGAAGAAACCCGAAATGCACAAAGCTCCCCCCAGGTGCATCCAGGACCTGGGGGAAGAGAAGTCCAGGCCAGGGGGGTTTACGGTGGCAGCACGGCCCCAGCCCTGAGCACGTTGGCAAGGGAGAAAGCAGCACTTTTTGGAAGCATCACCGTTGGTTCCTTGGAGGGGCTTCACGAGGGGTTTTGAAGCCCGACTGCCTGCACCTGTGGGCTCCGGCTGAGCCACACTAAGTCATGAAGCGCTTTGCAGGGAGCCAGGCCAAGGGAAGGTGGCGTCTGGAGGGAGGATGTGAGTCAGCAGCTTGAGGGTGGGGGGCTGAGCCGAGGAGCTAGTGCAGCCTGGATGCGGAGAGGAGGAAATAGGTGGGAATTGGGAGAGCTGGAGGGGGAGCAGGGGTGGGCAGGGAGGCAGCCAGCGTCCCCTGGGGCAGACGTGACCTGGCTGTGCTGTGAAGGCTCTTCCCAGCGTGAGAAATGAAGCAAGTGGTGACGTGGCTCTGCTAAAATAGGAGAGGGGCTACTCCATCCCCGCTCTGGTCCCTTACTGTGGGGCTGGGAGGCTTTGGGGAAGTTGGAGGGGTCCTCCTGCCATCCTGGCAAGAGGCTGAGGCCAGGGCAGGGCTCAATCCTGCCCTCTTGCTGGCCAAGCAAAGCCAGAGACAAAGATACAATTTTTTTCTTTAAGTAGGAAAAAAATCTTCTGCCTTTAATCACAAGGCAGCAGAAGAAGCTGCCAGGCCACGTGCGCTGCTCCCTTGCTCTTCCCAGCACAGGCTGAGGCCCTTTGGGACCATGTTTCCCCATTTCACCCTGGGCAGGGCACCCGAGGACTCCCCGCAGGTAGGTCTGGAGCCCACGGGTGCGCTGGGCCCATGCCAGCCATCTAGGACAGGTACCCCACCCAGCTGGTGCACCCCACTGCCAGGGACGGTGCTCCCCCACCAGCCCCCCAGGCTGAGCACCCCTGGTCAGGGCCAGGGACGATGCTCTGCTGGGGCCAGTGCCGGGCTCGGCCCCGCTCGCCCATTGGCAGGATTTTGCTGCAGTCTGCTCCGAGCCGGCGGTTTTGGTGACTGAAGAAAGCAGCGCTGCTGGCGGGCTGGGACAGACGGGGCTCTGGGGAGGGGGGAGGCTGCGCTGGGTGGGAGGTGATGCTCTGTCTCCCCCTCTGGCAAGCACAGCATGCGGGGGGGAGGCTGCTCCCAGTGGGGCCTGGGGATGGGAGCACCCCGAGTTGCTATGGTGACACCGGCTGCATCCTCAGGCAGGTGAGAGCATCGCTGGTGCAGTCCTGCATGGGTGTCCCCCACCTTCCCTCCTGGCTGCCTTCTCTGGGGCATGCAGGGCTGGTTCCCGACTTTTGAGGTGGCATTCTGGGGACAGAGCAAGGGAACCGTGCCAGGTGAGCTCAGAGCAGAGCGAAGCAAGCCCTCAGCTGCAGCCTGTTGCACTGTGGGTGTGCAGTTGTCCTCCCTCTCCCAAAAAGTTAACTCCCCCCTTTCTCCAGCATGTCCGGCCTCTGATCCAGCAGGAACCTGGGTTGCAGGGCCGGGAATGAGGAGGGAACTGGGCTCACCTGGGCTTCCCTGGTGCAGGCACTGGCAGAGGGACAGGAGGCATAAGAGCGGGATGGCGGGGGGAAGAGCTACTAGTGACCCACATCCCTTAATCCGTGTCCTGCCCTGCGTCATGCAGTTACCAAAGCCCCGAAGAAGACTCCCCCGGTGGGGGCACAGCCCCCTGCCCTGGCTGTGAGGGAGCCAGCTGTGGCCAGTCCCCCCATTTTGCCCTTGTGAGGCCAAGCTTGGGGGGGGAGAGTGTCTCCAGCCTGAGTGCTGGTTGCATGGGAGTAACTACTCCTTCCCCCCCCACACTTCACCTCCTGCTGTCCTTGGGGACCAGGCTGTGTAATGCTGGAGGGGGGGATGCCCCCCCCGGAGGGACCCCCCCAGTCCCTGCAGCTCTTTTCCCATACATGGGTTCCCTGCTGGCAGCATCAGGCCCCCTCACCCCGCAGCCTGAGCCCTCCCCAGAGGAGACACTGATATCAGATCACCCTCCCTTAAGCTGATTAGGGCAGTGAGGGCTCCTCTGAGCAGATGCCATCAAGGCCATGAGAGTGCAGAGGGGGCAGCACGGAGCCCCCAGATCTGGGGGCTGCTCTGATCCGGCGGGTGCAGGGAGAGGGTCTGGGGGCTGACCACCCCCTCCACAGGCTGGATAATTGCATGGCACCCCTACACAGCCAGTCTGATCCCTGCCGTAAGCCTGGCCCCCAGCCCTGGTACCTGAACCTCTGATGGGGGTGGGATGGGAAGCACAGCCCCAGGGAAGGGGGGCAGGCAGAGGGCAGCCCCTGAGCCCACACCAGCCACCACAGGCACCAGTGGATCCGTGGGTGTGTTCCTGAAGCAGGGCAAGCAGTGCTTCCCCACTCACCCCTGCATCAGTGTCACACGTGAGCCTGGCCCCACGGTTCCGGACCTCCTTGCTCCTGGCACAGCGCAGCCCAGCAGGGACACCCGCTGCAGGATCAGGCCGTGCTGGGCACAGTGCATTGCCCCGAGCTGCTTGCACAGGGCTCTGTGGGTCACGAGAGGTCTGGCTCCTGGCATCCCAGATTCCCCTGGATGATGGCAGGGTGGCAGACATCCCGCCAGGCCAACTGCATCTCCTCTTTGTTTCTGGCTGCCACATCCCCTTGCCAGCCTGGGAACAGGCTATGTGGCTTCCCTGGAGGGGTGTCAAGAAGCCCAGAGGTTTCCAGCTCTGTGCTTGGGGGCTGTAAGACCTAGAGGTGATGCCCGGACAAAAGGTGGTGCAGCAGGGTGCCGTATTCTCCCCACCCCAGCCCTGTAGGTGCTCTGGCTTGGATGGGAGGGGATTTGCGGGGTGGTTTCCCCTCTCACCAGCTCCCTGCAGACGCAAGAGGACACAGGTCACAGCACCTCTCTGTTTTATTGAAGACCAATCCCTCCCCCCAGCCAGCGCAGAGCCCAGCACACCCAGCTCTTCTGGATCCACTGGGCCAAAGTTCTGCTCCGGAGGATGGGGGCACCTCCTTGGACCCGGGGGGAGAGACCCAGGGCTGCCTCTTGGTGCCCAGGGCTCCCAGCCCTGCTGTCATCCCTTCTCCTGCTCCACCTCCCACCCAGCCTTGTCCCTGGGGATGTCCTCCCCATGAAGGGTGTCCCACCAAGCCCTGCGTGCGAGGGGCTAAAGCCACAGTAAAACTGGAGCATTAAACTTGGAAGTGACCAGCAGGACATGGGCTTGTGTGCAGGGTGTCAGGGACCATCCTGCTCTGTGGCGTGGTCCTCGGGCACTGGGGAGAGGGCAGAGTTACAGGGGCCAGGCTCTGCTGCCTCCAGGCTCTGGCCTTGCCCTGAGGGCTGGCAGTGCCCCCCACACCTACCCCTGGCACCCCCAACCCCAAAACCCTGCCCTGGGCAGCAGTTAACTCATGAACGGCATCTGCTCTCCAGACCAAGGCTTCTCCTGAGGTCTGGAGGCAGCCACCAGCGGCAGGAGGTTCAGGAGGGATGGAGGAAAAGGTGGGGGACCAAGGAGCGGCAGGGAGGGCCCCCTTTCCCCGCCCCTGCCCAGTGGGACCCTCACCCATGGACGCAGCTGCCCTGGGGCCCCAGCTCCTCCTGACTCCTCTCTGCAGGGAGAGGGGAGGGCAGGCACAGGCTGGGCACAGAGCTAAGGATGTTCATGGGGTGGGCAGCATGTTGCAAAGGAAAGGGGGGGCACGGTCCCTGCCAGGAGGAGAGCCCATGGTTTTTCCTTCCGCTCACACCCTGCTTTAGGTATCCACGTCCGTTCCCAGGATCACGGATCCCTCCTCACCCTAAATTTAGGTGGCTTCTCTCCTCCAGCCACCCACATCAGGGAACCAACCCAGCTACCCTGCGAGCACCCCTCACCCCCCCCACCACTCTCCAAATCTAAAAGGGGGCAACTGAGAACAGGGCACGATCCCACCCCCCCATCCCTCCCTGCTGAGCTCCCCAGCTCCACAGCCCCACGCTGCCGGGGACGGGGAGGTCTGCCTGGCATGGCCGAGCCTCTAATGGTAATGATTGTTCATGTTGTTGAGGTGGGAGGCTGCCATGGCACTGAACGGGGCAGAGGGCTGGAGCCCATGCCCAGGGTAGAGGGATGGGCTGGAGCCAGGCCAGTAGGAGAAGCCGGCCGGCGTCACCCCCGAGGTCATGAGATTGAGTTTGGAGATGCCCGAGAAGGGCAGTGGGGCCAGGTTGCCCTGAAATTTGTAGAGGGTGTGATCAGGGGCGGCCGGCTGGCACACCTGCGCCAGCCCGTGGAAGTCGAACTTGTAGGCGTAGCGCTTGCCGTGGACCTTGGTCATGATGTTCTTGTCGTAGTAGTAGCGCAGCGCCCGGCTCAGCTTGTCGTAATTCATGTTGGGTTTGCTCTTCCGCTCGCCCCAGCGCCGTGCCACCTCGTCGGGGTCGATCAGCTTGAACTCCCCGTTCGTGCCTTCCCAGGCAATGCAGTTCAGGTTGGCCCGGTCCGAAAGCAGCTCCAGGAGGAACTGCCACAGCTGGATCTGCCCGCTGCCTGCAAGGCCGGGCCCCAGAGAGGTTAAAGCTCCCTCTCAGGACACAAGGAGCAGGGCAGGATGTGCCCAGGTCTGCTTGACCCCCTGCTATGTTGCCCCCTCCTGAACCCTGGTTTCAAATGCACCTCATTGCATCTTCCCTGCTTTAGAGACATAGAAGATGATAACGAGGTTGTGTCTCCTTTGCAGCATCCCTACCCCATCCTGCCCCGCAAGCCAGAGGAGGAGAGGACGCCCCTGCACCTCGGGACAGGGGTAGGAGTGCTCAGAGGTCAACGCAGGCTGCAGTGGGTCTGCATCCGGGCTCCCCACAGCCCTCCCGCCCTCATTCACACTCCACTGAAGATGAATACCTGCTGATTTGCTTTGGTGTGAGGATCTGGTCTGGTTCTTTGATCTGCAGCCCCAAGAAGGAGGTACCTTGCTAGTACCCAGATCTATCCCAGCACCAATATTTCCCACTACCACCTCTGCTTGAAACTGGGCTGGTGTCACAGCACAGCCCCTGCCCATCTCTAGGGACACTGTGCCCTGCAAGGGTGTCTCCATGGTAAGCTGAAGTCAGGGAGCAGCACTGCTCTGACCTGCACCCCTGGCAGGCGCAGGCAGGTATAGGGGAAGGAGAGACCAGGGCAGGACCTGCTGTGGCTTTGAATCAGGCACCAGTGTTCCTTACTTCCAGAGGAAAGCTGTCCTTTCCAAGCCATGGCCATTGCACCCTCAGCTTGTGCTGAGGAGTGCCCTTGGTGGGTGCCCGAGATGCCCCCGTGCCAGGCTGTGCACACACAAGAGCCTGGCACACCTGGACATGCCCATGGTGAGGCACGAGGACAGGCTGCACTGGGTCTGGCCAGAGGTCATGAGAGGAGAGGGTGACGAGCAGTCCTGCCTCTGGGACCCAGCCACCCTGCAGAGCAGCCCCGCACTTACCTAGACCCCCCCCTCCAATCCCCCACGCTCCCTCCCAGGAAGCACCCCCTGCACATCCCTGCTGCCAACCCTGGCCCTTGCAGCACAGGCTCTTCCCACGGCAGAGGAAGTCTTTGCATTTCATCCTCCTCCCTGTGCTTTTCTGCCACTATTTTGTCTAAAGGTGCTATGTATCTATATATCTATATAAAGGTGCTAGATATCTATATATCCCATATAGACGTTTAGCACCCACGACCCCTGCAGCAGGCAGTCCCACAGCTCAGTGATGTTTCCCACAAAGAACCACCTTGTCCTGCTTGCTTTGCACCCACCTATTTTATCTGGTGCCCCCCAATTCTTGCTCTGGAAGAAGCAGGGAACGGCCGTTCCCCATCCATCCCCATTCCACCAAACCTCGCTCAGACATCCCAAACCAGGCAGACGAGCCCAGGTCTTTCCAAGGTATTGTATTTCCAAATCCCCCATCTGGGGACCGAGGTGGGGGGTCTCTCCTCCCTAGGGTACATCCGCAGCCCTCGCTTCCTCTCCATCCCTGCAGCTCCCACCCTGGGCTCCTGCTATCCCCCACCCATGGGGTTCCCCACGCCATGCAAAGAGGGTGGGGAGGTGTTGGGGGGTGCAGCTGGGTGGGGTGGCGAGGTTCAATCCTGCCTGCCGCAGGGTGCTATGCTGCAGCACCCAGCAGCTCCCTGAGGAAAAAAGGTCCTCCTCAATGCAGCACAGGGCACAGAGGACGGCTGGGGCAGAGTCCGCAGTACAGAGGGAAGAGCCCCCCCTCCGGTCCCAGCTTTGTCCCCCCTCCCACCCCTAAACCAAGGCTCCCCTTTTCCTGCTCAGAGCACCCCCTGACCCCATCTCCTCGCCAGGCGGGCAAGCTCCATGGCCGAAACGCCACAGCACTGGCCCTGTGTCTGCCCGATGACCAGCCCCGCTGTGCTCCCTGGCAGGCTCCAGGCTGTTCCCTTGGCCGATCCCCGGGATCCCTGGATGGCTTTACCTGGACGGATGGCTCTGGCTCCCGGGGATCCACCATCTCCCAGCCGACCCATGCCCTGCCCGAGCCCCATCCCTGCACCGGCAGCTCCCTCCCGGGAGGTATGGGTGGTATCTCACCTCATTGCCCCACTCCCAGGCACGGGTCCCCCAAGCCCCGATTAGCCCCCCCCAGCTCCCCGGCTGGCTGGCAGCTCCCTCCCCGTCGGATGTCCCCGGAGCACCGGGGGGACCCGAGCTGGGACCCCGCAGCCGCCCAGCCCCATTGCGGGGTTCGGGGGGGGCCGGGGGCGCTGGGCGCCGCGCTTCCCTCTGCTGCAACGGGACGGCGGCTCCCGGCCGTCGGGGCTTGGCCGCTCTCCCGGTGGGTTTTGGCAACGGGGTGCTCCCAGCCCGAGCCGCCCGCAGCAGCAGGGAGCGGGGCTCCGCAGTGGCCGTGTCCCGCATGGGCAGTGCCCGGCACACGAACGGGAAGCGGTCCCCGGTGGCTGCGGGGCGGGGGAGGGTGCGCGTGCCCCGGGGGGGTCCCCGCTCCGGGCGGGCCGAGGGGAGCGGGGCCGGTCCCGGGGAAGGGGCAGCGATGCTCTTCCCTTTCTGCACGCCCGGGCTGAGGGACCCCCACGCCTGGCTCTTGCCGTCTTTGAACAAAGTTTCCCCGACTGGATCTGGGGGGAAAAAGGGGCGCGGGTGGGGGTGCAGG
>VYZW01056421.1:3381-17406 GCA_013401315.1 Balaeniceps rex | reverse complement strand
CATTTTAGATGAAACCGCCTGACTTTGATCTCATCAGTTTGAAATTTTTTTTTTTTTTTTGAGTGGAAGCTGGATTTTGATTGTAAGGTGATATTGGTGATGATGTCTACACAACCACAAGCTTCTCAGATACCTGTTTTTCCTTGGCCTATGTGAATATTGGCACACCAGGTGATGCTGTTACCCTGTAGAATCATAGAATCATTTAGGTTGGAAAAGACCCTTAAGATCATCAGGTCCAACCAATAACCTAACACTGCCAAGTCCACCACTAAGCCATGTCCCTAAGCACCATGTCTACATGTCTTTTNCATGGCCTGTCTCCCCTCAGCTTCCTTTTCTCCAGGCTAAATAACCCCAGTTCCCTCAGCTGCTCCTCGTAAGACTTGTGCTCTAGACCCTTCACCAGCTTTGTTGCTCTTCTTTGGACACACTCTAGCACCTCAATATCTTTCTTGTAGTGAGGGGCCCAAAAGTGAACCCAGTATTCGAGGTACAGCCTCACCAGTGTCAAGAAGCCCCAGTGTTTAAATGAATTCATGCTGTCTTCACTCACGTTAGGTGTCCTGTGTTCATGCTGCATCACCCTAAGAAAACAAAAATTACACAACACTGAAGGGAAGAAAAAGCCTTTCTATTTTTTCTGTGTGGTTTTGTTTCGTAAATAGTACGGCAGTGCAGCACTGCTGAAATGAAGAGTTCTTTGCTGATTAGTTAAAGATACCCTAAGCTCATTTGAGTTCAAGTCAAGAAGTATGCATATGTTTGGTGTAGAGCTGGTTAATGAGCGGAAAGTGAGAGTGTTGGGAAGACAGGCCATGGAACTGGCAAGCTTCTCCCTTGCTCCAAGACACGCTGCATCACAGGGTGAAGGCAGGCTGGCTGTTGAATATATTTGCCTCAGAGACAGTAGTGGAGCAGTAGAAGCAAACACTGTTAATAGTATTAACTTTGTCTTTTATGCTGGTATTGTATTTGGATATACTATGCAAAGTAAGAGGCTCCACGTTTTTAGGAAATCCCAAAGATATCAGGAAATTTGGTTCATGTGTAGCTCAAGGAAGCTTCGTTAGCTGAAAGCAGTGGTTTTTGTTGAATGGGAGGAGTGCTCAGTGTTTGTAAGTCTTGCAAATTTTCTATTTTTTACTAATTTGACATCAATAAGGAAAATGGACGTCCTTCAAAGTACTGTACCAGCTAATTCAGTGCAGAGAAAGTCATCTTTGTCTCTTACTGCTTTGTTTTCAGTGAAATGTGAATTGGCTTTTAGGTTGAAGATAATGCCATAGATATATTGCAAATAGGATATATGTAATAAAGAATATGAATGTAGTATTAAATAAAATTAAAGGTTTGGTCTAGGAGGAATTCTGAATCAAACTGTGTATAAGCATTACAATGAAATGCAGATGAATGTGAGATTTAACTCAGGGTTAAGCTTTAGAAACATTTAACTAGGCTTAAAAATTCAGTGATTTTAAAGGTTAAGTGAAATGTGTATAGCTTTAGACTAATGAGCTATATAATCAACATACCAGAGTTTCCTTTACTTTCTTCTTCTGGCATCACTCCTCTGGTTTGTCAGGTTTCTTTTCTTGTGTGGACAAATTCAGGACCAGTGTCTAAGGATTAACAGAAGTTTTGGGTAATTCATTAGTCTGATAAAAATTGCATGCTGGAGGAATTGGCAATTGATTTCATTTCTTCTTGAAATTACTATGCTGGGAGATAAAAGACTAATGAATATATTCACTATCATTGTAAAGATAAACTAAAACTGTGATTAGCTTCGAACTTTTGTGTAAGAAAATATACTTGCATGAAGGAAGGAGAGGTGACCCATCTCTTTTAAAACTCCCACTAAAACTGGTTTTGCTGCATGGTTGGTCCTACTGGAGGATTCTGAATCTGGGATTAATGACCTTTTACATGGCCTAACTAAATATTGGGCTCTTTTCAGGCCTGAAAACTGCAGAAAAGACCTGTGTGTTTTTTCTTTTTTTTTTTAAATTTTTTTTCCTCTAGGCGAGGAATCATGTTTAACTATATGCTCCTGATTGTAGTCCATAGTAAATTCATGAGAGTTTCAGAGTAACAAGACCAGACAGTGAATCAAAGACGTTCTTGTGTTGGGTTTGGCTTTTGCTGCTGCCAGCAATGTGGCTTCTAATCCTTCAGAAAATATGAGTTCTGCTTCTTTTATCACTGAGATACCAGATAATTGTTTCTGTCAGGGTCTCTCTTCATTTTCTGTCTGCTTCCTTTCATTGAATGAAAATCTATATTAACACTTGCTGCACATTAAGTTAACTTTTGTTTGATGTTGCTTTTTGATTTTGGATGTTTGCAATTCTGTGGCATTGCTGTGATTTCTCAGCTTTCTACCTAGAGTGTATTCCTCTGCAATACTGGGTAAGCTTTTAAGAGTTATTATTAATTCTTAAACAAAGAAGCTACAGGATTAAACATTTTGAAAATATATGCCTGTCTCCTTCATGGGAATGAATTTCATCCTGCCTAACTAGGCAAGAATTACCTCCTCAAGTCCCTCCCAACCTGGATTGTGCTGTGATTGTATTAAGGATGCAGAAAAATAAGCCTTCCACAAATAAAATCTAGAAAAGGCAACAAGGGCTGGTTTATATAATATGTATGACTAGCCTAGCACTTCTGTCTCCAGGGTGGCCTTATTTGTGAATCTTCTCACATCCTCTTTTATGTAAATGGGCTGCACAACTGGTGTTTAGTATTGCATGGCTGATGTATTAAATAAGGAGACAGTACCTCAGGGTATCATGTGTAATATTTTTTGTTATAGGGAGAAAATACAAGAAAATAGGAGGATAGGTCCTTGATCTAGAGAAATAGAAGGGTAGAAGGCAGGAGGGAGGAAGAGGATATGAATGGATTCTACAAGTCATAACTTCTAAGGTTTTTACAAAAATAAACACATTTTTGCAGATTATAAGATTTGGCCTTTCGTAAGCTTACTGAACACTAGGGAGCTGCTAAGCAGTTCAAGACTAAAAAAGTGCTCGTACAGTGGTAAGGTTTCCGCAGTGGTAAGAGGGCAAGGTTGGCCTCTCATCTGCATTTTTAAGTGAACACTGTCAGTTGAGAGCAGGATAGTTAGAGCCATCCTTCAGGTATCTATAGTGCTCTTCTCTGGCAGACCTGTGGAGAAAAGATGTTAAGTCCTACCTTGGATCAATATATGTAAGTTCCCACTGACTTCTTGAGAGCCCAGTGCTTTCTAAAACGCAGCCTCTAGCAAATTGGACATCGTTTTGAGATTTTGCTGTGCTGTTGACCTGCCAGCTGCTTCTCATTTTGATACTTACTTTCTCTAATTCTCTTTTGTTTACATTCTTCAGGGCAGGAATTGTTTCTCACTCTCTAGGCAGAGCACCTTGCTTGATCTCTACTTGAGGACCTTGCTCAGTATCTTAACACATTAATACCCCTTGGGCAGTTGCTTGGAGGGTACCTGGAGCTTCACTGTTTATTCCTGAAATGTCAGAATGATTTTTTTTTTTTTTTCCCCTAAGTCATTTCTCAAACAAAACCTGACAGCTTCTTCATGACTCCCATTGTTTTCTGGACTTCATGCTGAGCAGCTCTAGTTATGAATTCTGACCTGCAGTAAACTATGGCATATCCAAGCACTAGAAAACAGGTCATTCTCACAGAGGTAAAAGGTAAAGTACCAGGTCCTTATCATGTATAAACTGGCATAGCTCCTTGGAAAATCAGCTAAGCTAACCTTGGTTTATGCCAGCCTAGATATTCTTAGCATATGACTAAGAAGCGTTCTTACAAATGGTATATAAAAATAATTTGCAAGGTGAATGGGAAGTTATTGTGTATTATATGTACTTAATCTACTTGGATCAGTCCTTAAGGATTCTAGTTTTCTCCACTGAGAGTTCATCAGTAATCGTGAATGTCACACAAGTAACACCTTTTAGTTTGCTTTCAGGGTGTGATACTATTGTATGCTGTGATTTTGGAGATACAGGGCTCCTCTAAGTCCAGGTTTTACAATATTATAAATCTAATTTTAAATTATGAATTTTATTGTGTTGATGTATGTGATGTTGGTGAGTGTAGCATTTTGTGTTTATAGGTTTGGATTTTTTAAATATATGAAGGAAACCAAAAACCTGACAATCATAGAATCATAGTAATAACTTCATAATTCTGTAGTGTTTCATGTTGTTAGAGGACTTGGAAAAGTACCAGTGAAAGAAGCACAAAGAGAAAAACCTACAGGAAATGAAGGGGGAGATGAACTGTAGAATATAATATATTAAATAAAATAATACTATGCAAGGTAAAGGATTGTTACTACATTGCAGTGGGATTAGCCTGTAACTATTGTTATCAGTTTTTCTTGCTTGTCAGCAGAGTTCCTCAGTGTCACCTTTTGATTTTGAACATTTTGAATGAAATTCATTTTATTCAGACATCTCTCATTCCAACATATTTTTGTGACTTGCATGGAAACAGATTATTTTTGTGTTGTATCGTATTTTGCACCAGTAATACATGCTCAAGGGATGTCTGTAATTTTGAGGATCTTCTTTTTCTTCCATAATGATGATCTGCCCATGATATCTGTCTGTTTTCATGTGGGGTTTTTATGCATTGCCATTGTTTGTTATAAATACCAATGAATGCGGATACTGCGATGACTCGCTGGTGGTAAATGTCTAATCTATAAGTGCCTCTGGAATATTGTAATGTTGTGGGCTTCATAAATAAATAGATCAGATAGATGTTCCAACATCTTCTTGTGGAGGTCTTCCAGAAAATAATTAGCATGTGGTAAAAGTTGAAGTGCATGTGTTCTACAGAAATGAAGAGTGATAAAGAGTGTTTTGATGTAATTCCCGCTATGCCAGTAAAACTTCCTAAAAAGTAACATTAAAAGAGTGAAGTAGCAGCTATCAAAAGTATTTATGTATGTCACTCACTGAAAATGGTTTTCCATTTAATCCTGGAAAAAAATAGATATGATATATGAAATTTGATAAATGCATGGGTGAAGGCATATCCCTCTTCAAAAGGAACAAACGCTTTGTTCTCCACAAATGTATTTATGAATCTAAAAAATAATCTTTGTGTGGGAGAAATGACATAAAGTTATATGAAAGATTCTCCTAAACACTGTTAAATATTTTTTGAGGCTCAACTCTAACAAATTGCTGTTACGAGCTCCTTCCTTCATCCATGCACTAGTGAGTTTTCTTTATATAAGATATCTAGGAGTCTGTACCCATGTCCCACTGAATTTGAACACTTGGCATGAGTTTTGTTTAAGTGCTGCATAAGGATTGTATAATTTAACATCATAAATGCATTAGTAAACATGGATCCATGTCTTTTTGGTAGATGAGCTTCACTGGAGCAAGGGCCCCTACTTGCAAATACAAAACATCCTAATTTTTTATTTAGTTAAGCTTTTGAATTTGAGATTTAAAAAAAATTTATAACTTCAACCCTGGTAATTTTCATTCATATACTTATATGTGTCTGTATAAATATATGTATGTGTATACACACACATTTTTTATAACTATATATAATATGTAAGCATCTGTGTATGTGCCTACACAACACAGGCATGCTTTCCATTTTACAACAGCAAAACTGAAAATCCAGAACTGAGACATAGTAGAATCGAGCTGCATGGCAGCTCCTGTTGCCTTGGTTAGAGGGGGGCTAAGTGCTTCCTGGACTGTTCACTCAGTGTATAGTATTTAAATAGAAAAATGTATGAATATTTTCCTAACAGTTTTGCTCACACATTGTTATGGTGTATCAGAGCACACACTAATAATTCATTTCCAATTCCCTAATGCTAAATTTATGAATGATTTACTCTCTGCAGCAGCAAGAGCTGCATAATTTAAGAGTAATGTTGAGTAAGGATGGCTTTCTGCTCATTTCAGTAGATACCCATGCATAAAGCAACTTTAAGGTCACGCTGATTCTTTCTTCTATGCTCAGGAAATACCTTTGAGAAGTGTGAATATAAATAGGAGAGAGTAAAGGATGCCAGAGTTGAGCGTTCCCTCCTGAATGCGCCTGACACCGCGTAGTTCAGCAGCCACGGTTAGGGGAAGGGAAGGCCTCTGGCAGCCCCAGGGCATGGGGTGCTGTAGGAGAGAGGAGAAGCGGGGGCTAATACAGTGAAGTAGCGGGCCCTGAAAGGAACTAGCAGAACATCTTACGAGGAAAGCTTCTTGGAAGAAAATTGGAATATGTAATTTTTATGGAGTTTAAACACACCTGGGTTTTGCTATCCATGCCACATCCGATATGAAACCTCTTGAAAGCTGCAGCTTTGTGAAAGCAGCTTCAATCTTTTATTCTTTGGTTGATTTGCTACCGTACTTGTGACTTATCGATATCCTTGTGCTGGAGGTTTGTATTAATTTATCAAAAATGCATTGTATAACTTCATTTTATCATTTATCCTACTAACCTGTTGTGAAAACAAATTTCATAGTATACTTGTTATTATCTCGGTACCTTAGTATGACCTGAGGTACATTCCTATGTGAAATTCATTCTGATTACAGAGAGCATCCATCCTTTGCAATCTAGCATGATTTGACTGGTTAGTGTGAGCATAAACAGCATTTATTGAGTGGTAGAAATAGTGTTTTTAGTCTAGATTTGACAGCCTATTCAACATTTTGGTCTTAACTGTACAATGATGTAAAAAAAGATAGTAATTGAGTTTAGCTCTTTGAAGGTAGGTTTTCAGGCAACTTGGTTTTGTAGTAGTACATATAGATGCAAACAATATGGTATGCAGTAAATAAGGTACTGTAATCCTCATTCTAAAATGTTTATCGGAAAATAACTAATGAAGGTGTTACCATACTAGTTAGCCCCAATATGAAATGAAGAGATTCATTACTGCAATATCTTGGAACAACAGTGAAAACCCAAAGCTTTTTATGTCTTGCTTTAGTCCTTAGTATCACTTTAGTACTGCAATAGTTTCCTTAAATGAAGCAACTAACAGTTGTTAGGCACAAGTGCTGGAGAAGAGATGCCTGATGGGATTCTAACCAATATGCTTGTGGCCTCCATTGTTTGTATTACATTGTGATTTATGAGCTGTCTTATTATCTGTACCGCATGCTTGATTCCCAGGTATTACTAACTTGCAGTTTTCATTATTCCAATGCTGCTGAAGAGTAGCTGGTTTCTGGTAATGCTTTTTTACACCATTTTCTGGTCTAGGACCTTAATCTCCTATTGCAGGTAGTTTCCTCCAGTAGCACCAGCGTTATTTTGGCAGAATTCTGGTGAGTTTTGCTGCTATCAGGTGGCTCTGGAAAGTATCTGCAGCTACCAGAAACTCCCATGTGGTTTTTTACGCTCCACCAGTGGATTATAGTCCCTTCAGAGTAAACATCTTTATGAACAAGTGCTCTGACTGATTTTTGGAAAACACCTGATACACACTGTGAATGTCCAGAGGGATAGCATAGGCAATAGCAAAACTGCTTTCATTCCAGTGTTTATATAATCATATATTATGACCATTCATATGATATACCCATTTTGTGTTCTGTTTGAAACTAACAGATGTACATTCTAACCCAATAGTGGATGATGCTGTAAGTGACCTAAAGAAAAGATCAACTCTGTTGATACACTTGATGGAAATACTGATTTCCAATTCTAATCAGTGATGAATTAATGAATTGATAAGTGTTTTAATGCCTTCCTCCTCCTTCTGCCCTCCTTAAATACTTTTAGGAAACATGTTTCTATAAAGTCAGATTCATTACTGAGAAAGGACTAAGACAAAAAAGACACTTAAGAGGCAAATGACTGCTACACATAATGCTTCTCTCTCCTACCACCCATAGATGCGTTGATGCAGGATAAAATTAAATTATTGTTGATTTCTTCTTGCTGATTAGGTTCAGTTCTTCTCTTAGATTAGAGAAATCGAGTTCATTAGGTTATGCATTTACCAAAAGTAGAAAGGAGTCCTCTTAAATTCCAGATACAATATAGCAGGATTTTAACTACATTGAAAAGATCTGTGTGAACTCACAATAAATATTTTGAGGAGGTTATAAAAAATTATTTCTTTCTAAGTAGTAGTTTATCTGAGGTAAAATCAATTCATTTACTCCTTGAGAATACTGTGTCTGCATCATTTTCAGGTTTTTAAAAAGGGTAAAAAAGAGTGTTACAGTAATTTCACTAATAAAAATTATTTAAGAGTGTTTCTGGAGGATAATCACACAGGTACAGTGAGTTGCATAGTAAGAGTAGCTAAGGTTTGTGGTTTGTTTTTTTTTTTTTCCTGGTTTAAAACAGTATTTTTATCAGGTGATGTTTAGCATCAGACTAAATTCTGCAGGCTTCTGCTAACAAATGGAAGTGGTATTTCAATCTGTTGTACTACCTGTCAGTTTTGTGCTTTACTTGGAGTCAATTTCAATTAAATTGTTAGGTGGTATATGGCTAACGTTTAGTAGGATGCCAAAATAAACATTCCAAAACATTATTTCCCCCAAAGAATGCTTACACGTAACTCTTCTGTGTTCTGAAGTTTTTGGCTTAAAAAGGAAAAAAAAGCCACCCCAATGCCCTAAGTGGACTTCTCTTAATTTTGCTTTCTTTGAAATTCCTGAATAATTCTAATTTTTCCTATTTATTTCCTTCAATTTACTACTTCCAAAATCAAAAGTAAGCTCAGTTTGTGGGTAGTGGGCCAGAAGAGACAGTTCCTTCTGCAGCTCCCGCTTGCGGTGGGTTGTGTTGAGTTGGGTTGTGTTTCTGCTGAGAGAAACAACGTATGGGTCTTTTGCCTTGGCAATGAGTTCGTGACAGAGTTGGGCTCTTAAGTCTCATATTTATTAAATCTAACTGCAGACCCCTACCTCTGTGCTGTAGAAGGATTGGGTCCTGGATAGCAGAGGAACTTCAAACAGAGCAGGAGTAAGGCAGTCTTTCTGATGGTGACTTCACAAAATGTGTTTTCCTTCTCCCTGGAAGCAGGTAGCCTGACATAATGGTCTTATACCAGTCCTTCTGAGAAATGTGGAGAACAACATTATAATCCAAGGTTTTTTTTCTTGCATTAATTGGAAAGCAGATTTCTCAGCGTTTTTTTTTTTTTTCTGTAGCTACAGATTTGGTACTTATGATCCCGAAGCCGTGTGAAAGTTTATTTATTTTTCTCATTCACAGAAAGCCAGAACAGAATAGTTATTCTCAAGTGAGAAAAGAGAGAAGTGGAAGGAACTGGTGGCATTTAGACACAGTCTTTCAGATGAAAAGACTGATATATGTTCAGCTTCACTCGGGACCGCTAACTTGGAATTGCCAGTTTGATAAATGCTTTTAAAAGGAGAAAATGTACTTACATTCCTCTAGACTGGAAGCTCTTGCTCTCTCTCTTTGTGGATATATCTTTCGCCACTTTCCCATGTCACTGAGGAAACGCTAAGTATGAATTATCACTGGAGATTTTGGGAGGAGGAAAACCTCGTGTCTAAGTGTTGTGGTTTTAATTCTGAAAGGAAGAAGATTGCTGGGAAATTGTTTTACCACTAATAAAAAACAGCAGTAGAAGTCATTAGAGTTGGCTGTATGCATTTAACCAGAGTCTTTCTTTGCAATTGCAGTATCAGCATGGAAGAAAACAGCACAGTTTTTATTTCCCAGTGGTGGTGATGAGAAGTGGTAAGGTGCATTATGTGTAGTTAAAATTCATACTCTAGGTTCTGTTTCTTCATATTACTCCAAAATTATGTTGAAATAATAACAATTGGCTTTGTGAAGCTTTTTTATAAACATAATATCTCAGGAATTCAGAGCTCTGTGCATTAGTAATATTTCAAGGTATTGTATTTGTATTGAGCCCTGGCTTGTATTGGACAGTTTTTTTAACAATTGAATTTAGAGGTGCCAGTTTTGCTTTGCTTATTTATAGTATTGGTCGACCAAGTTGTGTTGTGTTAGCAGGCTGTATTGGGAGAACCACAGAAATGTGCTTAAAGAGTGACGGTAGTAGACAAAGGTGGCAGAGACAGGCTGTAATATGAAGAAAAGCTATAAACATAAAAAAAAATATAGCATAAGGATGTTGAAGCTTCGTTAAAAACAGTTCTGCTGTTTTAAAACTCCTTTACCTTGGCAGCAAAATGTTATTTTAGTCTGCCATTAGGCACATTTAGTTGCAACCCTGTTGGTTTGACTGTAAGCCTCTGTTATAGTTTAGGTGTGGAACAGAGGAGTAGTTCTCTGAAAGCGGTGATCAGTTTTGAGGCAGGAGCACTGAGGTCCCTTGTGGGACTTTGGGTCCCTTTCTTAGAAAGGTGGCAGTGCATCTGGTTCGGTTTGATGGAGGGGGTAAAAAGAGCAGAAGGATGCTGTAGCCCTCCTCTGGGGAGCTCGCTGAAAGCTGGTGCCACTGCACCGGGAAAGCAGTGCTGAGAAGGGTTCTCCATCTGATGTCCGTGCTGGCAGAAACCAATCTGCCAAAAACTGGAGCAGAAGAAAGGAAAGCGGAGACAGTCTGGGTGGGAGGCAGAGAGTGCCGATACTCCACATGGGGCTTGTTTTTTTTTGACATATGTTTTACTAATCTTTTTCACTTCTGTTCTTCAAAAAATAAGGGTCTGCTCAGAATGAAAGATGCATTGCATATGAATCAATACAGTGCTTTACAAATATTCACTACAGCTTTAAAAAATATAGTTATTGTTGGGGAAAAACTGATAAATATTTTGACAAGAAAATTGAGAATGTCAGCCACTTACTGTGGAGAGTTTGGCAGTCTTTCCAAATTAGGCAATTTGGACTAGTTTTCCATTATTTTTGGCCAACTTTGCTGGCACTGAGCTGGTCTATCAGAAACATCACAAATAATTTTATCAAAGTGAATTCTTTGGGAGAAATAACATGGTACACTTTGTATGGGAAAAGATCATATATATAAGAGGCTGACCTATGATAAAACAAATCTTCCTTTTAGTTATTTCACTGTGGTGGGATGTAATATCTTTGAGTGCTGGAAGGGTTGTGTGATTAGCCTCAAACTTACACATTCCCTTTATAGGGCATCAAAGGACTTTAGGAACATGCACTTGATCACTGCAATAATTTTTGGTAACTAGAAGCATGGAAAAATACTGTTCCTAAAAAGTGTCTGAAGAGTTGAGACTGTTATCTTTAGAAAAAGAAGGAAATAAAGGGAATTCCAAAAGCATACCAAATTATGAGTGTGTTTAGTGACTGCAGTTGTATAATCTAAACTCATAAATGCAATGTGGGAATAAGAGTTGGGGCAAAACACTGATGCGGTTGGGCTAGAACCAGCTCCTTGTCCAACAGAGGCTGGAACATCAGGCCCTTACTTTAATTTAAGCTTTTCTCACAAGAAGGATTGGAGAAGAAAAATTATTGGTTGATACGAAGCAGTTCTAAAAAGAGTGGGTTTCTCCTAATAAATAAACTGGGCTTTGTCAAAAGCACCACAATATTTGAGAGCAGTGCAGTTTAAGTATTTAATTTAAAGAGAACTTTGGCATTGTTGTAATCTTAGAGAGTCACTGCTGAAATAAACTTCAGTCTCTCTATTCAAATGCTTAGTTTCAAACTATTGTACTTCTACATCCTGCAAGGCACAGATGAAAATTTTCCATGAGGCAAAAGAGAATGGCGAAAATAAGGGAAGGCAGCAAGATNCAGTTTAAGTATTTAATTTAAAGAGAACTTTGGCATTGTTGTAATCTTAGAGAGTCACTGCTGAAATAAACTTCAGTCTCTCTATTCAAATGCTTAGTTTCAAACTATTGTACTTCTACATCCTGCAAGGCACAGATGAAAATTTTCCATGAGGCAAAAGAGAATGGTGAAAATAAGGGCAGGCAGCAAGATGTGTGCTTTTTTCAAAGTACATCTTGACAATCAAAGCATGCACATTTTCTTCTGTTACTGTTTCTGGTTTGCAGACGTGGGACTAGATTGAATGAAATCTGCAAAGATTTCTGAGGATAAAAATTTCGGGAAAACACAAAAATTGGTAGCAAAAAGCTTAATGAAAAAGTTTTAACAAAGAGATCTCTTTCTTTATGACGTGCAAGAGAGCTTCCCCCTCCTTCCTTTGTTTTTTAGGACATGACTTATCTTCTGACATGGCTGTGTTTTACTGAATGTTGGCCATGTTTTCCTGCTTGGTGTATTTGCTTCTTTCAGTTGATTTTGTCCCCTTGGAGAACATGTCACCCTGTTGTGTTTAAAATAAATTGCTTGTGCATATAGCTTTAAAATGTCATACTTGGAGTCTACTGATTTTTTTCTCTTTTTTTTGTTCCCTGACATATTTCCTTTGTTAGACAATGAGTCACAAGCTGTCTCATCCTATTAATAGCTTGTTAATTTTTAATTTCAGTCTGCTTTTGTAAATGTACTGTATTTAGTAAATCATAGGAGTACTCTGCTTCTCTAAATATCTAATTATGCGTTTCAAGGTAGTTTTATCAGTTTAATTCATTGGTTACATACAAATTGTACGGATTAACAAACAGCTTGCTAGTAAAATCCTCTGTTTATTGGAGGGTGACAGTTTTTCTCTTAAATAAAACATGGCTCTGGATAACTGTTCCTGGCAGCATGGCTTGTGCATAGTGTTTTGCCATTCAGTTTTTCAAATCTTAGATCCTAGTGGTATGTATTAAAAATAAGTAATTGGTAACAAGATTAACAATATGAACTCTGACAACACTCTTCAGTCTTTTTTCATAAATATTTTGAAAGTAATTTTAATATTCACATAGTTAATGGCAATACAGTACTAACACCTATCAGGTACCAATTAGAGAAGCTGTCAGGGATGCTGTGAAGGAGAAATGAGGAGAGCTTTATATAGCAATTCTCAGTTGAATGTGTTGGGAGGGTTTAAGCCCTTTTCTTAGCGCACCATACTTTGAAAGGTGTTTCAGGGACGGTTAAGGTGATGTTGACACCTTCTGATAAGGAATCTTGAAGCAAATGGAGGAGGAAGAACCTCAAACCCAGAAAGTCATGAAAAATCTGCTTTAAAAGTAGCAGTTGTTTCTGTGGTTTTCATATTTATTTAACAGAATAACGTTAAGACCAGAGATTTAGTCCTGGGACTTTCATTACTTAAGAAATTTCATTATGCGCATTCAGATTGCCTCCGACGAGTTCCTGCCTCTTCACCGCTCTGTTTTGCTCTCCTTCCTGCTCCCTAGTATAGATCTTAAAACCTGCCTCATAAGAACTTAAATTCTCTTAGAAAAATGTATCTATTATTCTTAGGAGGGGTTGGTGTTAGATGTAAAATAGATTTTGTATTTCCAGTATCTCACCTACTTTTATTTTAATCTTTAACAAAAATAATAGCATGTTATGAAATGCAGGGTGTCCTGCACCATTGCATTGACTAATTGGAAATGGTAATGCTGTAAAAAACAAACAAACAAACAAAAAACAACACCAAAACCAAAAAAAACAAACCAAAAAAAAACCCAACCCACAGAGCAACTATTTAATGCCTGTGAGATAGTTGATTGTGTGAAGCTGAATATTCCACTGTCGATCTATTAATAATAGAAGAGTTTAGTCATATCTGAACCATGACTATGGATTAATAATGGGATCATTATGAATTCTAGGTAAGGAGAAATGGGCACCTTAGCTATGGCTTTTAAGTCTGTTATGAGGTTACACTTATTAGTGCTTATAGGAAATGACATCTTCAGATTGGAAATTTGAAGTGAGTGAAATAATATTTGCTACATTAAATGTATTTCTGAGCTTGTTTTGTTCTATGATTAAGAAAAAGGAGATCTCAGTTTTGTTAGAGCTTTTTGTGATGAGATGTTATTTTATTTGAAAGACCTAAGGGGACATTGTGTTTTAGGCTTTATCCTAGTGCTGAATCAGCCCTTCAGTCTGGTCCTGATCCCAAGCACTCTGATGTGGCAGGGAGGCTCCCATTAATTTCAGCAGGAA
>VYZW01056420.1:57149-70115 GCA_013401315.1 Balaeniceps rex | reverse complement strand
AATGATTCACTAAAATTCCAGAATAATCTATGAAATGTCTCACTCTTTATGCCTATTGCAGCTGCCAAAAGATATCCCTTGCCTCTGAAATCTAGCATTTTTAGTGGTGTTATGGGCTTTTCTGAAATGCTGAAATATCTAGTTATTATTTAAGTATTAAGTAAGTCTTATTAACATGCATGAAATTTCTTTAATGACAACTTTTTGCAGTAATGAATTTAAAAACTCATAAGGTATGCTCTTCTCAAAATTAATCGTTGCCTCAACTAAGCCAGGTTGTTTGCTGATTTGCAGTATTTGTATTTTTCTTTTAAAGATCAAATGTTGTATGTATAAAACAATGATGTCCTCTTACCATCACAGCAAATACAATAAATGTGTTATGAATATTTCCTGTTTTCACCTTGTTACAATATCAAAAGCTATATTTGGAAAACACAGTGTACTAGAACAAAGAGGAAATTATAGCTCCTGAACTCATGTCATTGGAATGGAATTTCAATAGGTTTATGGGATGACCTTGTTCAAATCTGTCTCTCTGTGGTTCTAAATTAAGATGAAAAGGATCTTTTTTTTTTCTTCACACAGTATTGCAAGGATAAATTCATTATTATTTAGGAATGTTTGGTTACTAGACTAACAGAATCCATTTTGTTGCAGACTTCTGGAAAGATATGGCTTAGTCTCCTCCATTGCTCTCCCGTCAGTAACTGCTCTGCTGACAACAAACAAGAACACAAGTTAGTACTGGCTGAGCAGCATTGGAGATCTTTGTCAAGAGATGTAAATATGTAGGAACTTAAATGAGTTTAACTCCTTGCTTCATAATGAACAGTATAGCACCAATTAATTTCCACCAGTCTTCACCAACATAGGCAGTTTATGAACCAGTATCACAGGTATGATTAGGAACCATGTAGTGGATCTAGTAGCATATGTCTCATTTCTGAAAAAGGGTAATGGCTGTGATTTATGAACATTGTTTAAATCCAATTAGATGGTGCACACAGAGTACAGTATAATGTACTTGGCAATGGCATGATTGTTTAATCTTTGCCACATTTATAAATTTTCTTTCTGTAATGTCTCATCATCAGTCTAGAGAGAAATGAAGATTGCATTAAGAAAACAGAAGCAAACAGATAAATCAGTGCTCCAACATTAGAGTATTTGTTCCTGTTCTACAGGAAAAGTGATTATAGACAACCTTAAGTCAAGAAGTCATCATTAGTAGTTCTGCTTTTCTCTAAGGAGTCAACAAATTTATTATTGTTTTTGGAATGTTTGCTTAGAGGTAATATAAAAATAGTAGGCGTTACTGTTATAGTCACACTGTCCTATAAAAATATGCATCTCTCTTAGATATAAAATAAGTAGAGAAACTTTGAAGGAAAATATTTTGGGGTCAGGCAGGTTGGTTTAAAAAAAATAAAACAACTATACAGCAATAATTATAGAATGAAAAAATACATGGAAAGTGCAAGCTATATGAAGTGTAAAGGGCAAAGTTGTGCAGTACTGCTCTGCTGCAGGGAAGAAGCTAGGAGGCAGGCAGAGCAACGGACACACGCACTCTGCTATGCTTCTCTTTTGCCAGTTTATCTATAGGATGTTGCCTTGCATTTATACTGCCCCATCTGTGGTATTTAGAGAATAACATGGCTTCAGCTGGGAGCAGAACAGTTACTTTGCATTTCACTAAATCCTAAATCTAGGATTGCACAAGCCAACACGGGACAGAAATTTCCTATAACTAAAAGGTGTGCTGTAAAAGTGAGACAGAACCTTGTCCTAGCCAAATTATTTATGTAATGATAGCATGATTAAAAGGTGTTTTGTGTTAAAACTTAGATTAATAACAGCAGAAACTATTTATCTGATGTGCATTACAGTTCCACTAACCTATAAAGGCATATCGGATGCAGTAAATTTGATTAATAGATGTGTAATGCTGTTCTTAGCACATGCTTTCCTCTTTGTAACCATTAGTCATTAACTTCTAGCAGTTGCTGATATATATTGCATCAATTTGTAAGCAGTACCTTCCATTACAGTGTCATTGACTATCGAACAAAAAAGAAAAAGGATTTGATTGTAATAAGCAGAAGTGCTCTACCAAGTCAATAGCTATTGACTGGGGCAATAACAAATTTGCCTGTTCATTACAAATGAGACCTTTTATCTGGTGCTACCAGCTAAGCAGATGTTAACTTTTAAATGATACTGTTTTCAAAATCACTATGGAATATGTACTATACAGGTTGAAAAAATGCTAAACTAAGCCTGTTCGGAAGTAGGGCTGAAACAGAGTTTTAATCCCCTTTTCTGATTGCTTCATTTCTCATTTGTCTTAACTGCAATCCCTAATCACAGAGAGCAGTAGGCAGAACAGTTGCTGTAGCACAAGCTTTCTGTTAGCAGAGAGTTCATTTCAAGGGCAATTTGCCAGGCCAAGACAAATACACCATAGCACAGAATCTGGATCCGATAGTTCGCTTATATTGCTAATCAGAAGTCACAAGGGAAACTTTATTCCTCTTTGGTTTGTTTTAGCAACACCATTCCTTGCATGGTTTGCCACAAAAGGCTGCTTATTGCCTTGCAAATTGATAAGAGATGCTTAGGCACTTTATAAAAACATCCATGTTTCCCTTTAAAGTCATACTAGCGCAGTAATAATTTTGGGAGCTCTTCTTGGGTGTGTCAGAGCATGCTCAGCTGAGTTGTATGTCGTTGCCCAAGCTGCTGCTATTTCATAAACAGGTATAAGAAAAATAAAACTTCTTTCTCCAGCGCAAACATATGTAACCAACATTGAGATCTGGGCTATATAGAAGTAAGATGTGCCTTCTACTTCTACATCATGTTGAAGACTGTGTTGCAGACTTTCCGTGAAAAGTCTGTAACGTAAACTAAAGCTAGGCTTCCAGCAAACACCTGCCAACATAACTATATCTACAAGAGACATGAAAAAATGGTCTCTGACTACTGTAACTGTACTGGAAGAAATCATTGGTGTTACACTAGCCAAACTGGAAATCTGTAGTTAGTTTAGCTTGATGGTATCTTACACAATAGTTTAAAGCACGGCCTTGTCGGTACTGTGTAATACAGTGTCCGTACAAAATATCAATGCATGCAAGGGCTTTACTGTAGTCATAATCTTAGTTTGCTCCCCTCCCTCTCAGACTTTACCCCAAATAACTTTCAATTGTTAAAATTAATTTCTGAGGAATTGCTTCCCTTTCTGAACTTTGACTACTGGAGAATTTGCACCTGTCACATTTACAAGAGGAATCTTTTTATGGCATTCGTTTTCCTTAACAACATTCCATATATTGTTATTCTCCAGAAGAATTTTCATATTAATCCCATCACAAAAGGAGGATGAATGAAGACAGCACCTAGATTTTGGTTTCTGTGTAAGCTCACATCCCCATAACATCAAGTCTGGGTTTGGAATGACACCTTCAACCCCCTTATTGTCTCCTCACTGTTTTGTTTTAGTGACTTTCAAATTGTGAATGCTATCGCAGTTCTGAAATCTTTAGTCAGTTATCTGGCAGATTATATTCAAAGCTTTAATCATTGAGTTTCTTCTTAAGTTATTGTATATAATACAATACAAGAAGAGTCCTGAGATCAGTGTACCTTGCCTTGTCCATGAGGCAGGCAGAGCAGCAGCTGCATGATCCTCTTTCACTACAATTTGCAGTGTGTAGCTCTTCATATCTGACCCATTTTTCGTTTCTCAAAAATGCAGGCGATAACAATGATTTTTTTTTTCAGCCAAGACATTGTGTTCTACACCTTTGAGCCTTTAGTGTAATGAATTTAATGTTGCCCTTTTCTCCAATCTGTTAACAGGTTGAGACTGTTAAATGGAGTTCAGAATTCATTTTGGAAGGTGACATATTTTGCAGTACATGTGTTTATTATACACAGCATTGTATACTTGGCTATTATGCAAAAGGATTGAGGAAATTTTGTGGCAGTGTTTGTAACATTCTTACCTTGGTCATGGATGGTGAAATTGTACTCCCAAGAAATGTGATTGTGCAAATTTTAAATGTTGACCTTTTAAGAGTTACATTGTGACTATTTGAAGTAGGCTGCACCATGATAGCTTACAAAATATGATTGTTTATACACCAAAAGAATGTGACCCACATTACACTATTTATCATTGATTTCTGAAAAGTAAAACCTTTAGGGCCAACAGAAAACATATGATGTTAATAAATTCCATGTTAGCATTATAGTATTGTTTGTAACCTGTTTCAAATCTTGACATTTACTTCTGTCAGTAATCTCAGTACATCACTGAAGACATCACTGGCATCTCCAGGCACAGATGTACTTGTTGGAGGTCAAAATGGCTTCAGACCCACCCCTTGAACCCACCCCTTGCAGTGGCAGGCACACCTGCCTTATGCAAACACAGATACACAGAGACACAGCAGGGTATGAAGACATTATTCATCCCTGAAGATCTTCCGTTCTGCTTATGGACAATCCACTGTGACACAGAGTGGTGGTGAGACTATATGTGTGTCATGTTAGCCAGTGGGCTTTACATGGCATTAGGCATAAAGCTGAATTTGTCTGATGAAGCATATTGTAGCTGTGCACATAATGATACACAAAACAGCAGAATTTCAGTTGTGTTCAGTAAGTGGAGCTGTAAGTTTAAATTTGGCTCACTGCCTTTATTTTCCTTTGTATCGTGTTTGATAAATATCACATTACTGAATTCAGTGTTGCTGTGGCCAGCAAATTTATGCAAAAACCACAACCACCACCTGCACTGTTAGCCAAATTTACTAGATCAATTCATTAAAATATCACCCAAATAAAAAGTTGAAAGTTAGAGCTGTGGACATGACGGCCGTAACACAGACAAAAGTAAGTATCTATAGCCTTCTTGCAAAATAAGTTACCCTTCATGAACTTTTTGAAGAACGTAATTAATGTTGATAGTACTGAGTTATTTTTATACAAGTATGCATGTGGATATTTCAGCTAACACATACAAACTACCATGCATTCCATTTGTTGAAGGTTGCTGCCAAAAATTAAGAATACACAGTCCTTGATTCTCCTGAATGACGCATACTTAAAAGGAATTAGCTTTTAAACCTCTGGAAAAACTAGATTTTTCTTTCGTTCATTACAATCTGAGATTTTTTTTTGCAAAAACTGAAGGGCCGTTATGGTTTCCTGAAGTTCAAATCAGTTACATTTCTGTGTTCGTCTTTTCTGTTTTGCAGCTAGCAAGCTATGCATTATAACTGTCAACTCTGCTGTAACATCTTTCACAGGACGATAAGCAATGAAGAAAAAGCATATTGTCAAATGGTCAAACAGCTAACATCTTGTTAGCGGCAGTTTAATCTGACCATGATACAGTATCTAACATAACTAAATTTTTATAATTCTACTTTTATAAGTTGTGCCTGAGAAACAAGATTTCACTTTCTTCAGGATCCTTTGCCTTCAGGTGTCTGTATTCAGACATATAGGGCCTGATTTTCAAAGATATTTAGATGCTTTGAGGTGAGATGTGGTTCTAGTAGAAAAATAGGTGACAAAAATAATTCTTACCAACAGACATAAAAAGATAAAGTCTTGTAGATAAGAAATAGCCAGATTTTTTTTTTCTTTTTAAGGAAAAGTGGTGAATGGAGTTAAATCCAGTTGGCGACCAGTCACAAGCAGTGTTCCCCAGGGCTCAGTTTTGGGGCCAGCCTTGTTTAATATCTTTATCAATGGTCTGGATGAGGGGATCAAGTGCACCCTCAGTAAGTTTGCAGACGACACCAAATTGGGCAGGAGGGTCAATCTGCTCAAGGGTAGGAAGGCTCTGCAGAGCCTCGATCTGGACAGGCTGGATCGATGGGCCAAGGCCAGTCATATGAGGTTTAAGAAGTCCAAGTGCCGGGTCCTGCACTTTGGTCACAACAACCCTGTGCAATGCTACAGGCTTGGGGAAGAGTGGCTGGAAAGCTGCCTGGCAGAAAAGGATCTGGGGGTGCTGGTTGACAGCCAGCTGAACATGAGCCATCAGTGTGCCCAGGTGGCCAAGAAGGCCAACAGCATCCTGGCTTGTATCAGAAATAGTGTGGCTAGCAGGACCAGGGAGGTCATCCTTCCCCTGTACTCGGCACTGGTGAGGCCGCACCTCGAGTACTGTGTTCAGTTTTGGGCCCCTCAGTACAAGAAGGACATTGAGTTGCTAGAGTGTGTCCAGAGGAGGGCAACAAAGCTGGTGAAGGGTCTGGAGAACAAGTCTTATGAGGAGCGGCTGAGGGACCTGGGGTTGTTTAGCCTGGAGAAGAGGAGGCTGAGGGGAGACCTTATCACCCTCTACAACTACCTGAAAGGAGGTTGTAGTGAGGTGGGTGTTGGTCTCTTCTCCCAAGTAACTAAGCGATAGGACAAGAGGAAATGGCCTCAAGTTTCGTCAGGAGAGGTTTAGATTAGATATTAGGAAAAATTTCTTTACTGAAAGAGAGGTCAAGCATTGGAACAGGCTGCCCAGAGAGGTGGTGGAGTCACCATCCCTGGAGGTGTTCAAGAAACGTGTAGGCGTGGCACTTTGGGACATGATTTAGTAGGCATTGTGGTGTTGGGTTGACGGTTGGACTAGATGATCTTAGAGGTCTTTTCCAACCTTAATGATTCTATGATTCTATAAAAGCATGGTCATCAATTTGCATAATTAGCATAATTATTAACTGCAAATGATGACATTTCCATGTATCTTCTGAACAAAGCATGCAATTTCTTCCTCCACCATCAAAGTAGAGAAGAATATGGTACAATAAGTTAAAGGGCAAGATAGTTATAGTGTGTAGGTGATATATGAAGGGTTGGGGCTTTTTTTAACAACTGTAACCAGAAGATTTAATGAATAACAGAGGGAAACAAGATTGCACTGTGCTGACAGGTTTGCTGCAACAACATGGCTGAGCTGTTGCCTGTGTAGGAAAACCATATGAGCAATGAGGGGAACAATCATAAATTACAATTGCAACTGCAATTGACAGGTAAAGGAGTGAGGGGGTTAAAGAGTGTACATAAAGCAATCAATAATCCTGATTCACAAGCTGTGTTTGGTTGATTTATTTTGATAACTGTACATTAATGTCTTATGCTTTATACATGTATCGGCAAAGTCCTGTTGCAACTTTGTTGTTGCTAAATCTTTGCTGAGAAGTGAGGTGCTCTCACTGAAATTAATACAAAGACATGCTGAGTTTGACAATAATTGATAATGATAGCTAAGAGAGGTTCTGCTGTATTTTAGAGCCTAGCAAAGTCAGAAGCATTATTTGGTAAGCTTCAACCTAATTGTTAAATATTACAGTACTCTCAAAATTGAAGCAGGGTTGTGTCCTTTTAAAAGGCAAATTAAATAAATGCTTAACTTTGTACTATTTTTCAACAATCATTCATTCTCTTGTAATTCACACAATATACAGCATTGGGCTGTGAAGGACACTGAGAGGTCATCTTGTCCATCTTCCTGCCCCAAGGCAGAATCAATTATATTTAAACTAGTCTGGATAGATGGTTGCCTATGCTATTCTCAGAAACCTCTCCTGGTGAAGATTCCACAGCCTCCCTGGGCAATCTGTTGAGTGTTTAACTATCCTCATACTTAACCTTCCTAGTGTTAAATTCAATTTTTTTTTACTGCACCTTAAGGCCATTAACTCTTTCCTGTCTGTGGTGGAACAGTTTGTGCCTTTCCTCTTTGCAGCAATATTTTGCATTTGTAGACCATTATAATGTCTTTGCTGTCTTCAGTAAATCACCCACATTCTGTCAAGTCTTTCTTCATGGTATATGTTTGCTAGACCTTTGGTCATTCGTAATACTTTCCTTTGGACTCCTTCCATTCAATTCATATCTTTTTTAAAGTATGGCTTTCAAAAGTCGATACAGTGGATGTTGAGCCTTACCTTCCTCTGGTAAGCAGGAAAGAATTATTTTAAATGTAAACTGCGTTACTCATCTTTAAATATGCATGGTTTTCAATAGCAACCATTGTTGGGTTTTATTTTGATTTATTGTTACCCATAGGTCCTCCTCTGTGAAACAGCTGGCTGTCTAGTCTTTCCTCCAGGATGTATTTGTGTGGTTGCTTACTGCCTTCTCCATTGATCTGCTTTGTCTTCACAGAATTTTATTCTATGTTTTCTCACATCTTTCCCTAGCATGCCAAGTCATTTTGCCTTCTGAACCTAATCTCCAAGAGCTCCTTCCACTTTGTCTTTCTCAGATTTAGAAACACACTCTCAGTTCCAGCATCCCAGTCATTAAGGAGAAAACAGAACAGTAGCAAAAGCCCTGGACCATACTATTTATATCTTTCCAGGTTGACAGTGAACCACTGAGGACAGTTTCCCAGCTGTTATTACCCTGACTCTGCAGTAGTTACATCAGAACAGGAAAGCATAGTGCACTGTTTTGACTGTGACCGATCTGGGATATGCGTATATAACATCACTGTAACTCTGTGAGACCTATTTGTCACAGGTAGAAATTAGGCTGGCATGGTATTTGCTCTTGAGAAATGTGTGCAGGTTGTTACTTACCACACTGCCATTTTCTAAGTATTTGCAAATTTTTTAATTATTTTTTCTGCTTCTAAGAAATGAAGTTAGTCTGACTGAGTCCTCTTTCCTTTTTAATGCATTGTGTTGCGGTAAACTTCATGAGGCATAACTTAATCAAGTAAAATTGAAACTGGTGTAAGTCTTGATACTTGCAACTCTTATAACTGTCTTTTTAGTTATTATAAAAACATATGCAGATCAGCAGTAAAGGAATGAACTGGAAATCAAATTGTCATTACCACATGCAAAAGTTGTTTGTGTGTTCTATTTCATCTTTTCAGTTAATTCCATATACAGACAGGATTTTTTTGTATGCTTCAGAGATCGTCATGACTGTCATATGCAGGGATATCCATCCACCTGTACTGCCTAGTGTTTTGCTTCTGAAGTACCTCCACAGTACCAGGAGCAGTGTATTACAATCTGGGGGAGATGCAGCTTAGTTAAATGCTGGTGGACATTCCTTAATTCAGGTGTTACCATGTCAGGTTGATTAAAAAAACAGAAAAGCCAAAACACTTCAAAAAATCATACACCTATATTCATTGCAATAGCTGATTAAAATTAACCTGGAGAACCCCTTCTGTCTTAATAACTTCAGTTTTGCAAATTCAGCCAAGACCTTTGAATGATGATATAAATTTCTCCCAAATATAGCTTTCTTTGAAAGATCCATAATGGAGCTGTTGAGTATGAGGTTGCAAACCATGTAAAATCAGGTATGAATGTTAAGAATCCCAGAAAATGAAATGGGTAATGTGTTTGAATTGCCAAGAGAGAATAAATAGAATGAGCAGTAAGATCAGAGAGAATATTGATGGAATTAGAAAATAGCAAAGCAATGAATCATTGTATAGACACAAGAAACTTAGTAGTTCTTCGTTTGGGGCATGTTAGCTATGAAGTGTGGAAGATAAGGCTAGTGAATTAGTACAGACAACAATACTAAAAAGACAAATCAAATTTAAAAGAATTGCTGGTTTCTTCACTGCCAAGAGAAATTAATTTTATTTAATTTGGCCATGATATAGAAACATAGATGGGCAGTTTCCTGACACAGAGCAGCCTAAGAATTACAACTTTAACCACATTCTTGTGGAGAAATGCCTAGTATATATAGCACATATCTGCCAAACTTCAAATCACAAGAGTGATTATATCATCTGAAAGTAGGAAATGAAAGTCCTTAACTACACCTAATCAGCAAAACTATGATACTCAAGCCTGGGGAAACTTGAGGAAAGTACCAAGCAAAAAGAGTTAAATCACAGAATACAATTTAGACTGCAAGCTTGTATGGATCCTGATGCAATGTAGTCAGGACTGATGTCTCATTGCCTCAGACTATATTTTCTTACTACCTTTCTTTTGTGCTGCCATTAGTCTCTTAGTTTCCAGTTGTAGTTCTTGTACTACCAGTCACCTAAGAAATGAAAGACTGGCAATAAAGCTACTGTAGGCTGCAGTGATGTGTGATAAGATCTTGTACCGGAAAGACTGGCACGGTTAGGGGAATATATATCTATATTTTCATGGATTACAGTTGGTTCTTGATAATAAGCTAACAGATGTGTCTTGCTTAAGGAGAAGCCTTATCACACCAGGTTTTACCAACATGTTGTTTCATGATCTTTTGAGTTAAGATATTACGCTAAGACTGCACTTTTCAGGGAGAAATCTAGATTAGATACCAAAATAATAGAGGTAATTCAATGTTTCTGTCCCATGGTGGGTGTTGGGTGTTGGGTCTAGATCCGCGTCTGATACCAAGGAACACAGCTGCTCCTTGAGGTGACAAGATGAAAGATGGGAGACATAATCATGGAGACTGTTAAGACCCCATTGTTACTTTTTTTAAAGTGAAGCAGCTGCCATTCTCACTGGCTTGACTAAACTCAAACTTACATGAGTGTATCAAATAATATACCTGCAGTGCTTTCAATTTGACACAAAGTTATTTGCAGTGTATTATTATCTTAACGTTGTCTAAAGTTTGCTTGTGGCTGAAGAGTTCTTGTTCACCTTCACAGTTTTGTTTGCATTTCTCCGATTCTTTGGATAAGCCTACTACCTTACATGTATGAAGGGGTTATTGTGGGGACTTAAAAGTTCATTTATGAAGTGTTTGGAAACCCAGGCAGCAGAGTGCTATTGAAGCCATAACCATTACAGCTAAATAGTTTAATAATGCTGGAACCTTATTACAGAAGAGTTGTCAAATGTAGAGAATATTATCAATAATATTAATCTTCTATAGTCCAATGGATTTTAGGTATCTTAAGGATGGAGGTACTCAGTACTCTGCAAACCTCAGAATATGCATACGTTTCATTAAAGTAAACAGGTACAAGATAGCAACTAGATTTTTTGGGTAAGTTGAGATCATTGAACCATAGAATCANCCAACTCTCTCAGCCTTTCTCCATAGGAGAGGTGCTCCAGCCCTCTGATCATTTTTGTGGCCCTCCTCTGGACCTGCTCCAACAGGTCCATGTCTTTTCTGGGCTGAGGACTTCAGAGCTGGATGCAGTACTCCAGGTGGGGTCTCACGAGAGCCGAGTAGAGGGGCAGAATCACCTCCCTTGACCTGCTGGCTATGCTTCTTTTGAGATCCTTAAATAACTTTTTAAAACTGATGTAAGTGTCTGTGTCACTACCAAAAATAGAGCACAGTTATCTGTGCTTTCTCATATGGGATATACTGACAATCTTTATGGATCAATAGTATTGGTGTTAGCTCTTTCAACCATGTTATGCTGCCAGGTTCTAGTTACCAGCTCTCTGAGTTAAAGCCTTCACAGAAGAAACAAGAAAATGCATTGTGTGAACATACCCTAATTCACCTCATATGCAAAGTTAAATAGATCGGCTTGTATGCTTGAACTTTGATTGACTGATGAATGTTTGAGTCATTAAAACTGCTCCAGAAAAGCTGTACCCCTTCTCTAGTTGACATCTCTTTAAGTTTTACATTCATTTGCAAGTATGTGAATAAGGAATGAAGTAATAGGCTTTTCTTACTCTATGTTGGTTAGGCCTACCAGTTCACTTTTTGCCAAATTTGTGATGAAACAGAACATGCAAGACCAACATCAGTAATTAGCTGAAGGGGGAATGCCAGCCATGTGGTACAGGTTAATATGTAAGGACAAGTTATGGTCCTTAGATTTACCTGAACTAGAGTAAGAAAGAGCCTTGTTACCAATCTCCTGTTACCCCAAATCAGAGAGACCATCAGACCTAGGGAACTGCTAGCTCAGCAAGTAGTTATAGTAGTGGTTGTCCAGATGTCACACATGTTTTATGGTATAAACCTCTGCCTCAAGAGGTTGTGTTGTGGTCTTTACTACAGCTTAAAGGCTCGTACCTAAATTTCTCATGGAAGGCAACAAGCTTGAGACATCTTTACCAGCAGATTCATATGAAGAAGAAGAAGAAGAATTAAAATATGGATTGGTAATTTTCTCATATAAATGAACTGATATTGTATTTTATGGAAACATGAGAGTTGGATGTGAGGAAAAGAAACATTTGGTTATTTACAACATCATCTTTCTAATGCGAGGATTGCTGTAAACAACTATAGTTGTAATGTTTTGGATGAGACAGAAAGAGAGCAGAAGAGAAAAGAAAGGAACTTCTTGAGAAGGAGGTAAGGCCGGTTTGTTTTAGCAAACTGCAGATAGGTCTTTCTGAGTAAGGAAGAGTTTCTCTTTATCTCAAACCAGACACATCCTCCTTGCACAGGAATCAAAGCACTTGTGTAGAATGTTGCCAGCTGGGACATGCTTCACACGTACACATTACTTTTCCAGTGTACAGAAGTAAAAGCTGCTGAAAGTAACCATTTTCAGTGATTAGCGAGAAATCTTTGACATTTGGAAGCGGAACAGTCACATTATGCAATGAAAATCTGTCCAGACTTATTTGAGTTATAGTCTGTTGAAAAGTGCCATGTGTTTTCTGTGTTCTGCTCTGGAGAGCAAGCGAGAACTCTAATGACAGAGGTTTGCAGTGAACACACAGACGCACATTTTGCTTCCTGATCTCACTCAGCATTGCAGCTCCAGCCAAGGCAGGTAAATTATTTCTGCTTCCGCCATTCTTCTAGCACTGTCATCAACATCCACAGAAAATAATGCCATAATTTTAATAGAGTTTTCATCTGTAAACTGTTTATTCACAATCTATTCACTCAGCCCATCACTATGTTCTTTGTATATTCCTGACCTCCAAATTCCTTTCTTTACTTCTTCTCTACTGTGAGTCTTGCTCTATCCATTTCACAGACTATAATTATCTTTCTGATTCTTAATACATACATAGTTCAGGTTCCAGATGA
>VYZW01056420.1:38734-52375 GCA_013401315.1 Balaeniceps rex | reverse complement strand
AAATAAATAATCCAGGCACCTGAACTACTCATTGTGCTATCACACACAAACCGCACAGTGAAAATAAGCAAAGCAGCATTTGTAGAAAACAGGTCCTTTTTTATTATTATTACTTATTGTCACTGGCGAAGAAAACAAAAATGTTTTCAGACATTCAGAAACCCTTCTTCAGATTATTTTGTTGAGCCTGGGTGCCAGAAAACTTCCCTGCTCCTCCCAAAAATATTGTTTGGATACTGAAAGAGACAAACCTCTTGGTTTGTATAACAATTCCACGAGGCCATCACAACTCCAGCAGTGGTTGTATCGTGGCAGTGCCTCTGTCCGCGCACTAGATTGAACAAAGGCAACACTAAATCTCCCTTAGCCTACTGGCAGAAGCAGAAAAGGAACAAGGGTTAACATTAAAGTTGCCTCATATGTTTCATAATAGACATTCCTGGTACAGGCTCAAGTTCACTGTACTTCACTGTAGATGGCTGGTTAAACCTTAAGACTGCTTTTTGATGGAAATTCCCATTCTATTTAAATACTATATATGACTAGTAAACAAAAAAAATCTTTACAGTAATTCGTTATACTTTAAATGCAGGTTGCAGCTGAATACTAAAAATCTTAGATCAGGCCCTTCAAAATCATGGCACAGTCCTAGAATAACAAAACACTAAAAACTATTCTAGGCTTTGTAATCTTTATTTTTCCTAAAAATCGTAGAGTACATTCATTTTGTATTTCCCTGCATTTCTACTGAAATTATTAAAGCTCTTTTTTTAAGAAAAAAGCAAGTTACAAGCCAGCCAGACCATACGGATCGATAAAGTTGGGTATACAGTTGTTTTTGTCACAGCTAGGCCAATACGAGGCAGGTAAGTATATATCCAAATCTCTTCCAAACCTCTGTGTTAAGCTCTTTCATCAGTCCTTCCATCCTTCCTTTTACTTGCCCTTTTATTTTCTACAAAGCACACATATCTCCATATACATTTTTCCTTCTTCCAGATATATGTATTTCTAGTGTTCACCTCTCTTCTACTTCTTCTAATAAGCATATCTGATCCCAAGCTTTTAAAAAGAGCTCTTTAGGAATTTCTAGTAAGTTTTGCCATTGTTTGTAACTGAAAACTGATTCATCAACAAAGGTGCAATCTCCCTGAATTTCTTAGAGTTGTCCTCTACATGTGTGTTATTTCCCCTTGCTCTTAGGGCACATCTGCACCACAGCCATTTTGGTTACAGCATTTTGTCGTAAGAGGCTACTACATCCTATTGTTTCCAGTGATCTAATGGCTCTCTTTAAGAGCAGTTTGTGAATCTGGGGTCATTGAATACTTTGGAAGACTGCTGCATTTCTCAGAATAATCACCTAACTGTAGGCAAGATACAATTTCAGTCCTATTGAGAATAATGACTTTTGAAAAAGGGCAGTCCTGCTGGGGATGTTGTGCAGTAGGATGTTACTCTTCAGCCCTTTCTGAGAGAGAAACAGTCTTATGCAGAATAACAGGGGAAAAATAACCTTTTGTTCTAAAATAAAATTTTCAAGTGCACACAATCTCTCTAAGATATAGCAAAAAGAGAAATTTTAAGCATCTGTTATTCCATTTTTAAGACTATTAGGGAGAAATATATGATGCAGTTTTTTCAATTTCTTAGAGTGCTTTTCTTAAAGCATGTTTTGATTGAAGGTAACCAACTTGCTTACAAATACTCAGAAAACCCATTTAGTGTTCATGAGTAACACTTGTAATTTGGGATGAGCTGAATTCTTGTTTTAAATGCACAGCAGAGTTTATTCTTAGATGAAATCACCAACATTGGCTATGTAACAGTACCCAAAAAAATGAAGTAACTGGTCAGTCTTTGATGCATGGTGTTGCAGTCAAGTTCCTGTTGATCCTTCTTCTTCAAGCCACTATCCCAACAAAACTGAAGTTAAATCTGGGTCATCTTTTGGAGTCAGATGCTGAAACCCAGTGAAATGAGATAGTTACTCAGAGGCTCAAAAGGAGCTCTGGATTATTCCAGGTATNTAATCTTGAGAGATATTTGTTTACACTGCAGTTTACAACAGCTTATGCAATCAAGCCCTTGTTTGCTGGCAAGAACCTGGCTCCTCTGCTTGACAAGTTAATGATGAGTCCATTCCAGTGTGTGTGGACTCCTATTAGTGATTTCTGTCAGCTCCCTGCTGACTTGTGAACTGCTTTTCAAGACTTAAAAAGATACTAGGAATCAGAAAAGAAGAGGAGCTTGAAGTACTCCAGGAGGTTATCTCTGTAATTTCCAGAGCTGTACCAGCTTACAGGCTGCTAGGTTAGATTGGTAGCAGTGTACCCCCAAGAGTCAGGCAATGGGTTGCTGCTTTGTGATGAGGAACAATGAACCATGAAGCATGTTTTTATTGATGCTAACAACGTCAGACAGGGAAGATCAGCTGAATATTTAGCTAGGCCTCATGAAACAGAGGAGGTTTGAAGTGCTCTTTCAGTGGGAAAGATTTCCATATTTACCCGCAGCATTTTCTTTCTGCTTTTGACAAGACATAGAAAATTAAAAACTGGTCAGTCTTTGATGCATGGTGTTGCAGTCAAGTTCCTGTTGATCCTTCTTCTTCAAGCCACTATCCCAACAAAACTGAAGTTAAATCTGGGTCATCTTTTGGAGTCAGATGCTGAAACCCAGTGAAATGAGATAGTTACTCAGAGGCTCAAAAGGAGCTCTGGATTATTCCAGGTATGTGGGCAGCCGCTTTGCAGACTGAGAATGTGGCTGAAGCTCATTGCAGCTCTCTTCTAAACAGGACGTACAATTTTCCTTTCCATGGGTACGTGTCAGGGAGACAGTATATACCCATGCCACATCCTACGACAAAAGTGATGCCTCACTATAATTAATCTCTAATCTTAAGAACTAGCAAGAGCACCCAGGTTTTGTAATAGAGACCTTGCTTGGATGACTATTCCCCAACAGAGATTCCTCCAAACTTCAATGCTTAGACATTGCTTTGTATTCAAAATTGTGAAAATTCATTATCTGAAGAGGTTCTGCCAAATAATTCCCTATATTACCTAAGTTCCAGACCTTAAGTGCAACAGAACAGGTGCAAAGATCTTTTGCTGGTTTAGATGTTGACATGAGTTCCTTCAGAAAGAATTCCAGTCTCACTGATTAAAAACACCCCAGTGAGCAGTCCTCAGCTGTATGCCTCCAACAGTAGTTTATATTCTGTTTTCCTGTTTCTTCTATTCATATACCTTGGCATCCTGCTAAATCTACTAACATAAATGATGTAATTTCTGTTGTAGTTGTTCCCTTGGAGATGCATCAGGAAATGTCTATTTCTAACTTAATTAGTCAAAGTCTAAATGGACTGGTAAAGGAAGAAGATGTTCTAAGTTTTACACTGTATATTTAGGATATTTAAGTATTCTAATAGTGCTCTCTAAGTTAAAATTTCAAGCTCTATATTTTACAACAGTGAGATTAAAAATTCAGGCTGCTTTAAAAGTCGCTCAGACAAAGACAGTTGATGACCTACAAGTTCTTGAAAGTGCATTCAGGAATGACAGAATTATTTGTGAGTGCTCTGGGATGATGTCATTTACTCAAGTGGAATCTGGCGAAACAAAATTAGACCACCCTTTGAAAATTTGCTGCTGAACAGAGTACAAATTTCCCTCTGCATAGCAAAATGCATTTCATACAGGTTTTCGTTTTACTAGCTTAGGAACCTGAGAGCAGAATTTAGCCTTGAAAAGTTTTCACTGTGTTATTTGCAAGGTAATGGAAATCTCCCCATGATTTGGTTGGACCGGATAACCTCCAAAGGTCCCTTCCAACCTCAATCATTCTGTGATTCTGTGATTTCAATAGGGGTAAGCACACTCATTTTTGTTGATTGTTGCTGTGCTCTAATATTTTATGATATGTATTGCAAAATATTGTTTAGTGATCTTAAAAACTAGATTTTCCTAAGACTTATAAGTTATGTGGGTAAAAATTTAGGCATACCGCTCTATACTCTATCACCTTTGTTTGTGTGTGTCAAAAAGCTCTAAAATAAATTATTGAAAGCATATTCTAAATCTCCAGATTAGTGCATTCAAAATAGTTAAAATTAATTGTGTAAATCCATGCTTTCTAAATGTACTGAAAATACGACCCAACAAATTCATCAGGGGTAAATTTTAGCCCTGCTTCTGATCTTTTTTTTTCCCATTCCAAGTCAAGCCTTTTGAATGCTCTACAAAATCTGATATTGTAATTTCGAAGTTTTATAAAGCCGTTCCTCATGAAAACCTTCCATATGTTCCCCCATAAAAAATTATGAAGTAATGTACAATTCCTGGTGGTCTAGGAAGAATAAATCAATAAAATCATGTGAGAGAAAAGTCAAGTGGTTTTCAGTACTTTCCATAATGGATATATTACAAATAATTTTGGAAAAAATGCTCTAACCCTTCTTCTATTTTCCCTGCAGAAACACTAGTAACAATAAAAAACAGGTTTTATTTTAGAATGGAAGGTGCTCATAACAGAAGCCAGCCTTCTCCCAGACATTGAGTGATAACATTGGATAATTCCCCTATTCAGAAGCAGGAAAACTTTCTACATTCTGTTCTGTAGTATTTCATTACTAAATATTACAGTCCTGCCATCATGAGAGTGCAGTTATGAGTGAAAACGTCCTGAAGTCCTTCAGTTGCTTCCTGCCAAACTGAACACAAAAGCTTATTATAGCCCTTTGACTCACTGCCCCAAAGCCTTCATCTGCAGAGTTCCTAAGAAATTTCTCTTAGCTGTATTTTACAATCCCTGTATGAAAAGCATCAAGACAACTGACTATATAGAAATGAAGAAATATAGAAATAAAGAAATAATAAATAAATAAATAAACAAATAAATAAAAGAAATCTAGAAATCAGTGGTTTTTTACATTAAATACACTAACTGTGTATTTTTCCTTTTCTTCAAATTCTAAACAAAATCTATGGGAAATTAATAACAAACTGAAGTCTTCTTTTGATGGTACTAATAAAGGATGGTAATAGTAAGAAGAAATAACTGACAGTAATTGTGACCTCTCTAGAACATCATCTAGTTTATTAAATTAGGCAGCCAAAAAGCTCCTTTTGAATTTCAAGCTGTTAGATGCCCAAAAATACACAGCACCTGAAATGGTCAATTCCACCTGCAGAAAGCATTGGATGAGTGTAAAACGTAATAAATAAGAAACGACAACAACAAATAACAGGGCTGAAGAGCAGTCTGCATCTTCAGTAGGCTTTCTAACCTACTTCAGCCAGGTGCTTAGACACAATGCAGAGACTGTAGAAATGTTCTCCTTTTTAAAAGCAAATCTCCACAAGCTGCACTAAGGTCCCACAAGTACAATTGTTACAGTAAAAAAAAAAAAGTGCTTAATTTGCTCCCAGCATGCTTGGGGACCCTGGCACAAACGGACCAAGCTGATGGCCCTGCCTGCCTGTATCTGCCCGATTTATCAGCTTCAGGTCCCATCCCTGCAAGTCCTGTGGGGCCTAGAGGCTGCCATGGCATCAGCTCAGGTGCTGCAGATGGCAGTAGGGCAAAGAAGCCAGCAGCTGATGAAGAGGAAAGGGTGGGATGCAGGCCCCTGAGGACAGCCGGTGCTGTGCTGGCACTGTACTGCATATGGGAGCAAAACTGGTGGGAATGTTTGCACTCAAGTCAGAAAATGTGAGTGGGTATGTACTGTCACTAACAGAATAAAACTGTGTTCAGTTTCTGTGAAAAATTCTGAGGGTCTTCTGCTGGAAGTTTCTGCAAAGTGTCAGCAGCAAAAATGGTAGGTCAGGTTAACGTTTCTCAGCTTGCTCGATCTCTGATAGTTTTAAAGTACAAGTTAGTTAGTTCCTTTTAGATGCTTTTTGCTATCACTTACAAGGGCCCCTCCATCCCCCATTCAAACAGAAGTTATCTGTTTCACTCTAGTCCATTGTGTCCCACCAGTATTGCACTGGGAGTGTTTGGTGCCATTCTCTTCATCCACCCATCCCTCCATTCATTCATCAGTCCAGTGCTTTTGATGACCCACATGGCAGAACTTTCTCTCCTTTGTAGATCTAGGACTCTTCAGCACAGTTACGTTGCTGCTGGCCCTAGGCCGTGGGATGTGCCTTTGCTGTGGGGAGAAATGGCTGTTCCTTCTGGCTGGCCATGCTGTCACAATGCAAGTGCTAATAAATGTGTGTGAATTAATGTATGTGCTCTGGAGCTGAGCTAAGCATAAGTATTTCCTTTACCCAGCTATCTACTCTTGCCCTTCTGCTCTGTGTGACAATACACTACGAAAACCATGCCAGTTTAGGATGCTATACCAGTGATTTCCCAATCAAATTCTACATTTTGTGGGATTATATTCCCACTGTAACAACAGAGGAAGGAGGAAGGCAGGCTAATTGATTCAGCGCTCCCTCACTGCCTCTGAGCACAGGCACTTAGCTGTAATAATGGTGAAACAGAAGAATTTACGCTGTTATGAACTAGTATCACAGAACTCAGTAAATGGTGGATACTTCATGAGCTGTCAGCTATTCAGAGTATTGCCATATAGTTTTACTGTTTCAGTGCACTTTTCCAACTCATATCCATAACTAATGTAGTTTCCCATGTTAAGGTGACGTGATGGTCATAGTGTATAAATATGGAAGGGGGAGAGGTTGGGGTTTTTTCTTAATAAAACCATGCCTGTAAGCTGCTAAATAACAGCTGTATTTCAGTGCATTTAGGAATCATAGCTTAATATTCATGCCTCCTTTTCCCAGTTTAGAATCAGTAAGACCTTATACTAAAAACTCTTCCCACTAGTGTAACTCCACCCACTGCTAAAATAATGAGTGTTAATTTTTACACAAAAAAACCAGAATGGGTGTAAAGCACTAGTCTATGTGTAATGTGCACTGACAGAATGGCATTTCTCAGGAAAGGTGGTTAGACAAAGAAATAATATCCTAGCATCTTGCAAGTGTCCAATGTGGTTGCTTTAAAGAGATTGTTTAAAATTAAGCGTTAAGATTTCTATTGCTAGCATACACCTCTAAAAAATTAATATTGCTTTTTTAATTTGGAGTGTAAAGCAGCAGGATATAAAGCAGCAGGCACATTTTTGGTGGACTTTTTCTTTAGCTAAGCATGATTCCAATTTGGAAAAAGAAGAAAGACAACATCTTTATTGTCCAAGTGAAAAAAAACCTAACATGTTCAGAGGGAAGGAAATGCAATTCTTTTCATTGATTTCCACACAGAAGTTTATAATATTTCTGAGAAATATTTCTGAGCTGGTGTTTTCTCTTTAATAGCATGCTCCCACCTCCCTTCTTCTTGTGTTAGCAGAGAGCTTTCTCCCTTTCTGTCTTGAACACAATTTTTTTGTGGCAGATTTTCTTTCAAATATGTCATGAATGTTTACACAAACAAGTAAAAATTTGAGTAAAGCTTCTAAGTTACTGTAAATGCCCAAAGCTCTTATCAGACCTCTGTCCTTCTGGTGGCAATTAATGGGACTTATGGCAATTAATTTTCTTTCCCAACTACCTGCAATGATAGTCAACTTCCACATATACATTCATTCAATAGAATCTCAAACCCTATTCACATTGTGCAGGTGATAATGCCAAAAGCACCCATTTGTTCATTCTGGGGCATATGCTGTAATTTTAATTTAGGACCATGCACGTTTTAACATGAATGAACTTTCAGCCTGTCTTTTGTCTGCATTTTTATGTTGCTGGCTACTGATCAGGGCTGAATGTTATCAACCTTGTCCTTTTCAGAAGCTGTTTCTGGACTTCCAGAAGAGACTAAATGAGGTCTTGTTCTTGTATCTCTGTATTCTACTTAATCAGAGACATTTTTAAGGTGGCAGTCGACTGTTTGGATGGGATTCGGTTGCCTAAAATGGCATTGAACGCCTACTGTTAGATACCGAACTGCTGCTTTGCCTCTTGCTGTCACTCTCAAAGAGTGCAAATCTCCTGCAGATCTTGTCATGTCTGCCACTCAAATGTGAATGTCTCAGATTTTCTACAGTGTCTCAAATGACACAAAGTATTTATGTTTAAGCAACTGACTCTCACCTTTTTCGGTGAGAGAAAAACATTATTTATATGTATTCCTTTAGTTATTTGCTGCTGATAAAGCCTCAATAATTTTAGCACTCAAGCTCTCTTCCTAGTATTCACATTTGCTGCTCCTTGTTTTTATTTCTGAATATGTACAATAAGTGAAATAAATTTGGTTTTGTCGCCATTGCTTTCTATAACAAAGTAAATCTTGTAACACTGCTAGGAAACTTGAGTTATTTGCCATTTAACACCATTTAAATGTAGGAAAATGTCAATGGTGAAGCTCAAGCTGTTTGGCTTTTCTGTAGGTCTGTACATATGGCATGTGACTCACAGTGGGTGTACTTTGTGGTTGGTATAATTCATATTTTGAAACAGAGAAGCAAAGATTTATTTGGGAAGTCTTTGTATGTTCATTATTTAGCCTTCACATTTTAAGATGCTGTTTAGTACCAAACATCTTGGAGTTTATGAAATAATATTCCATTTTAAAATGGAATTTCTGTGTATTGCATTCTGGACTCTCTGTCCATGATCACCTCTGAAAATATTTTAAAACGAAAGCCATGGAGTTTGGAAACACTTTGACAAGACTGCCAAAGTTAGGCTTTTCTGGAGTGGCCAAAGGGAAAACTTTTCTACCTTATCCTTAACCATCAGATATAAAAATACTGCATCCAGAACACTAATTAAATTAATTCTTTTTCCACAGACTGTAGCAAGTCTAATAACAAATTTAAAGGGCAAGTGAGGAACGTATTGAGGAGAAAAAATAGAACTCTTGCTTGAAAATACAAGAGAAAAATTCAAAGCTCTCTTAGGCTACTTTAAGTTCAGCAAACACATATGTGTGTTTTGAGGCTAAATTTTCCTCACTAAATTTTTATTAGTCAAAAAAAAAATCCTAACTGTTGCATAAATTTTAAGAGGGCCATTTATTTTTCTCATTGTATATAAATATTAAAGATGTTTTCTATCTCTTAAAAGAACAACTATGAAATACCTGCAAGATGATGAAAACAAACTTGCCATTGCCTATATTTTTGGATGGATGCTTGCTTGATGTACTTGCAAAAATACACAAATTATTTTGATTGCCAATTTAAATTTATTGCAAGATGGGAGAATCTTGACTCTGTGCTTTTAAGCAAGATGTGTAGAGCTCTCATTTCAGATCCATCTTTGATGCTGGCATTTACTGAGCACTAACATGAGCTAGCTGAAATGATGCCTCTAGATCTCTGTACATATGCTGAAAGCTGAAGCAGTGGATTGAATGACGAAGCGTCCTTATTTATCATCACGATAATAGATATGTCACAAGTACTTATTTTAAAAGTGGTGGATGAGATGATCTCTGTTTCCAGAAATAAAACTGTACATTTAGGCAATGAGAAGAACACAGAGTTTATTCTATTGAAAGAATAAAATGTGTAAAACTTCTGATGAGAGCAAAACAGAAAGGGGCCATGTCTGTACTCCTAGCTTTTGCCTGCATCAATATATTGACAGATGTTGGGAGATGTGATAGAAGCTCTGACTGACATAGCTGCCCTGACCCAGAAGTCAGTAATATAACTGCAAATTCTGGTTCCCCTTCTCCCCTTGCCTGACATGAGTTTTGTCAGGTGGTTTGTCAGGTGGCTTTAAAATACTACTATGAAACACAGCTTTGCTAGCATAGCTTCACCTCTATTGATCTCTCTTTCATTTGTATACAAAACTGTAAAATGTCTCTATGATAGTGTCATTTGGAATGCATTATGAATATCCAATAGGTGTAATTTGCCTTTAAATATCAAATTTTTCCATTCCTCCTAGAAGTGCTGGAATTCTCCATTTGCAAAGTATGCAGAAAACAACCTCTCTCTCGTTAAAGCTGTGTATTGTATGACTTTGTTAAAAAGCAAACAAAGACTTTTAACTGCTTTTTGTAAGTGAAACCACTGTTAACTTTGCAGAGATTTGGTTATTCTTTCTTTAAAAAGTCAACTTCTTTTATCAGCCAAGGAACAAGTCGTTTGATTAATGATCATTTTTATCTCTTTGAAAGGATCCTTTCCGACCATTGGGGTGAAGTCTCTTTCGAGATTCCTGAGGGCGGGATTTTTAAATAGCATCCTGGCCTCACATCCAGTGTCAGGGGGTGGATCTTTACCCCCCAGCATTTCCTCTGGTAGGTATTCCAGCCTATTCCCCCACATCGATTTTTCCCTTCACCTTTGCCCCATCTCTCCACACATCTTAGGGAAATAAAATTTGGTATTGGTCAGACAGGGAGATTAGATGTCTTTTCCAATTAAAAGCCAAACTGAAAGGAAATTTAAAAGATAAATAACTTTTCAGGAACTAGCCAGTTTTTCTGAATCAATGTAAGGAGAAATTGTGAGGGAAACTGATCTGTAGTGATCGACCTAAGTGTTGGAAGAGAAGACCTGGTATCCTCTAATGCATGCCCGTGTGCACCAGGGAAACATAACCTTAAAAATGCCTCTATAAAATCCCAGATTTTATATGACTCTGTGACTCTTTCTTAAAAATTTACATTCCCTTGCTAAAACATGGAAGCAGAACACATCTGGAAAGGCAAAATTTAATTATGTATTGATATAGTGTTTAAATCCTTTATATGCTTCTGTGGTTGCAACTTGTATCTCATGAAAACTGCCTTAACTTTTTTTAATAACTTTTATCACAGTTTGAACTACTATAATTCTCTTAAAATGAGCAAGAAAACCCCATTGCCTGTGTTGCCAGCACAGTATTCTGCACTGCCTCTGGCGAGGTCCCCAGCAGAGGCACAGATGTACAATGGCACGAGGGACCCCAGAGGGTTGGCGTAAGGTTGAATGTAGGCCAAGAATGAGAACACCATGCCAGGTGAATGGGCTGCTATCAGATACTGGGCTGAAACAGGAAAGAAGGACAGGTTGGAGGTGTCCTTTCCCAGAAAGGCTATATGTACTATCCATTCTCTTCTGGAGCCATTAAAAACCATCTTCCACCAAAGCTAATAAATGACAAATAAATACATGTATCTTAATTATAGTTAAAACTGAATCAAAGTGCAGTTCTGTTCCTTTCCAAACTACATATTTCTATGTAAAATTAATCCGTACATGGGCTAACGTCACACTTGCGTTCTTTCAGGACATCTCACCTGTAATGTTACTTACAGTTTTTCTTAAAGAGGACAAATCACATATGGTAAAAGTAGGGAGAATATTGAAAAATCACATAATGTTATTGATTTGCTATACAAAAGAAACTGTTTTACTTCTCTATGCCCCATTTTATCTATTGCAATAATTATAGACCTCATTAATACAAGATGAGTCTTACTTTTTTTTAAGTGCTATTATTTCTTTGTTTACTTTCTTTCTTTGAATAGAAGCTTCTCAGCAACTTTGATGTATTTTCTTATGACTGTTTGGGTGTCTTTTGTCAACAGTTTGTAAAATACTTTCCATATTTTTTTCTCCGTTGGCTATCTCAGAGTATTTAATAGCCCTTAGGCTATTTTGGCAGTCAGCATCACGATGAGATTGGTATCTGTAACCAAACAACTGTGGAAGAGGAAATACTCCAGGCCCCATAAAAATCTCTGTTTCGAACGTAGTGTTATGTATAGCATATCACTGATTCTATTAGATTACAAATGGTTTAACTGCACTCGTGAACTGGCTTCACGTATGTACCTACCTACAAGTTTATTTTATGAGGTCCTCAGGACTGTTGTTTTCTGAGTACTTGTAAATCTTTTTATCACGTTTTTTGGACTTAAATCATAACTCTTAAATATGGTTTGTTTAATAAAACTTGTTCATAATTTCTTGCTATTAAATGTCTTTTACTAAGAATTCTGATACAATCTGATGAAATATTCAAAACAGGGGAAAAATGGAAATGCAGCTACATGATGTGCAACATATACCCTAGCAAGGNCTCTCTCATTAAAAGTGAGAGGATTGCTGTTGGCGTACTGGTACTGGAGGGAAGCAGGCTTGATTGCTCCCTTTGATAGCACAGTGACCCCACCTCCATTATCTGAGATGTTGGGCTCATATTGGACTGTAGCTTTCATAAGCCTAACAGAAGTACTTAACATTTAATAACTTTGCTGAATTATAACTTAATTGCTTCACATATAGCTTATGTGTAAGATTTCAGTGAATTTAACTACGTGGAATGCTTAAAATGCCTGCATTATTCTGCTATTAGGGTCATTGGGAACAAAGATAATGAGATGTTTTTATTTACCAAAACCTTTAACTCAAGCTAAGTGGCAGATTTACTTCAAAATAGTCAGAAAATTTATTCCTTACTANGTCAACAGTTTGTAAAATACTTTCCATATTTTTTTCTCCGTTGGCTATCTCAGAGTATTTAATAGCCCTTAGGCTATTTTGGCAGTCAGCATCACGATGAGATTGGTATCTGTAACCAAACAACTGTGGAAGAGGAAATACTCCAGGCCCCATAAAAATCTCTGTTTCGAACGTAGTGTTATGTATAGCATATCACTGATTCTATTAGATTACAAATGGTTTAACTGCACTCGTGAACTGGCTTCACGTATGTACCTACCTACAAGTTTATTTTATGAGGTCCTCAGGACTGTTGTTTTCTGAGTACTTGTAAATCTTTTTATCACGTTTTTTGGACTTAAATCATAACTCTTAAATATGGTTTGTTTAATAAAACTGGTTCATAATTTCTTGCTATTAAATGTCTTTTACTAAGAATTCTGATACAATCTGATGAAATATTCAAAACAGGGGAAAAATGGAAATGCAGCTACATGATGTGCAACATATACCCTAGCAAGGTAATGGAAATAAATGTTATTGTTTGATCATGTCAGCAACAACAAAAAACATGAGCCAAGCAGCAACCCCACAGAAAGGGAGAGACTGCCCATCTTCTGGGAAGTGAGGATTGCCAGGTAGTTGAAAGCCAGTGAAGAACTGTGATAAAACCAACGGACANCTTCAAAATAGTCAGAAAATTTATTCCTTACTAAAGACAAAATGCTTTTACATCTTTGTTTCTACAAAATTCCCCACAGATGTTTGAAGTGAAACACAGAACTAAACTAGAAAGCCTGCTATAAATAAGTACCTGGAAAACAGCTTGGCAGGGCAATGTAGCTGTTGGTTTCCTTTTTTCCCTTTCAACTTTTCACTCAATATTTGGGGGCAGTGTATTTCTTTTACCATTGCACTGAAAGCTGATGTTCAATTTTGTGNCACAATCTTAATTCTGAATTGCCTCTCTTTGTTACAGAGATGACCAGAGGATGCCATTTCCATTTCATGATAACTTTCTAAATTGCTAAAACCAGCTTTGCTGTACACGTGAGCAAAAAACCCACACATTTTTTGCCAAGAAAAAAAATGTTGAAGGGAGTACTGATCTGGGATGTGAGACACTCAGAACTGAATCTCTTCCTCTGCGTGATTCAGTGAAAAATATAAGTTCATCCTTGAATCCTTAATCACTTTAGTACAAACAGAGAAGGGACATACCCTTTGTT
>VYZW01056420.1:21110-34934 GCA_013401315.1 Balaeniceps rex | reverse complement strand
CAAGAGTTACAATGTTTAGGGTTTTTTGGTCTGTTTTAGGTAGGAAGCCAGTGTACCTTTCCCAAATTCAACTTGCTGAAGTACCATTCCCAGGCCCAAATGCTGTGTATAGCAAATAATCTGCCTAACGCTGGATTTTACAGACTGGTATTTAACAAGCCTGTTTAGGTTCTTTATACAGTTGGTGAAGACTGGACAATTCTGGACTGGCTCATATGACCTGTTTGTGACGCAGAGTTAGAAAAATTTGACTCCTTCCCTTGAAATGCTGCCTTCTTTCTCAGAAAAAATCTAGATGTTGCTAGCTATGGAGATGTCTCCAGAGTTACGGGAGTTAAGTTATGGGAGATGAATGCTTTTGGTTTTCTTCTTATGTGTCAATGAGTTTCCATATTTTTCTCATTTCTTCAAGATGTATATGCTTGTCTAAAAACCTCTGCATCTAAAGTTTGCTGCTTGACCCTTCTTCATTGTAACTCTTGGCTTTTGTTCATGATAGACTCAATCAGACTAGAAGGGAGAAGCTTGAGAATGTGTGCCTTCATGTCCTGAAGGTACAAAACCTCAAAGAGAAATAAGAAGAAAAACCATGAGATTGCAAAAATGTCACAGTGTTAGGTCCAGTGCATCATTTATTTGTTGGAGCCCTGAGTCATGTTTTGCTTTCTTAATTTTGGATTTAGCAACTCACACATGTTACAACTGAAGCTTCCTTTGTGGATTTCAGAAACTTCAGGAGCATTGATATGTGGCCTCCACTGCTTCTTGAAATGAGAAATGATGCCTTTCTCGTGTGTAGAAAGCAGCAAGATACTCATAAACAATGAAGGAGGACATGGTGGCTCATCAATTTTGCATAGCTCAGAAGTTTAAAGTTTATGTAGACCAAAGGGAAATAGGAGCAAAACATGTGTGCTCAAATAGTAAATGGAAAAAATACATAAAGGATATTCTAAAGTGCAAGATGTGTCAGATCGCAATCAGGCATAGTAATGAATAATCAAAAACTGCCCTGACATTTCAGGATAGGATTAAAATAATACCTTAACCATGTCATTGGACGTATGAAAGCACAAAAATATGTTTTACTGTAACCTTACGTATACAATTTTTTATTTTGCTCATTTTCAAATTTCCATTGTCGCTTACAGCTTCTAAATATAATGCACCTATGATAATGGGTAAATTCACAATAGACATTAAATAAGCTTTGTTTCTTATGTTTCATAAGTACCTGTTGTGGATCATGGCATACTGAATATTGATGAAGTGCAGAAGCCCCTGATACACAGACTTAATTTTGTTTAAATTCCTTTACATGCTCAGGGGTCAATAGGCCAAGTGATCCTTGATGCAGTCAGACTCTGTGGACTAATTTTGAACCAAAAAACATCCCTTGCTCTTCCCACAAGAGGATGTAGAGGGGTATGAACATTGAAAATGTTAAGAATAACTTAAGGGTGAAATGTAATTAGATTAAATGAAATATGCTGAAATTCAGTTACAAAAAATGTGAGCTTAATTGTTTTGGTTAATCTAATTGGGCAAAAGTATCTCTCTCAAACTGAATCTGAACAGAATCTGTTCTTTATTGTAGAATTTTTTATTGTTCTTTGCTTCAGTGCTAAAGTGAAAGTGCTGGAATTTTTAGGGTTCTAAGTCAAATTTCAAGCAACATAAATNCCCCCCCCAACATAATTAAATTAATACTGAGCAGCCAAATTTTTTGTGGCTGGTCATTAACAAATTACCTATTTTTGCAAGGAAACTAGCCTGCATTCTCCCTCCTACTTACACATTGATAAAGACTGCCTTTATTGCTGGGATGTCTTGGTTTAAAATGGGCTGATATAACCTAGTATTTGAGATAGCATGGTCAAAAATGCAATCCTTGAGCTCTGTTCGTTGTTCTGACTTGTGATTTTGTCATCTCTTAAAACCTCTTGCAAGTCAGTATAAGGTGGTCCTTAGGTCCTTATAAGGCATGGAGATGACAGAATGGTTCCAGGGTACGTGACCAAGATTTTGATGCAAACATCAGCTGTTGTAATGATCTGTGGAAGTTGTTGGGCAACAGTTTTAAGGTGCATCAGTTTATCCCAAGGGCCCAGGCTGACTGCCCTCTCAGTATCAGGGGAACATGAAGACAATGCAAAGCCTCTTTGTGCACACTCTCTGCAGATACGATGGTTCCCACAGGTTTTTCTTGCAGGCTGAGGACTTGGGTTTTGTGATACCTCCGCCAAGTCACTTTGCCTCATCTTCTCTTTTCACCATATATAGCATAGATTTATCTGTTTATAGATTAGTATTTGAAAAATAGTATAAGACTCTCAAATGAGATGCATTAGATGCACTTAGAATAGTTCCTGCAGCAGCTTTCAGAGCTGGTCTACAAACACACCAGCTCTTGTTCCCCTCCACGTGTACATCTGAATTCTAATAAGCCATCTCACCCTAATGATGAAGGTGGTTTTATTTCTTTTTTTTTATTTCTGCTTATAATATTCATGTAAACATAAGCAGCAGGAACAAAACAGAACTTTTTTCATCCATATTGTATTTGTAATGCTAATAAATATGTAGAAAGAGATAATACAGATAACCAACCCAACACAGGGAAACTTGAAGAAATGCAAATTTTTTTAACAGATATATGGCTGGAAAGTTTAAATGGAGAAAATATCAAAATTTGGGCCAGTTATTGTATTTATATGGTATAATTTTAGCCACTATTTCTCCCTCACCTACCCAACCTCCAACCAGTGACAAACAACTACTTGTTCTGCTTTTACCCTCTACTGCACTCCATTTGCTTCTCTTATGGAAAGACAAGAATAAGAAAAAAAATAATGGAAAAGGTGCAACTGCTTTCTTATTACAATTCCACTTTTCTTTCCTCAAAAGCTTCCAGAATATCTTTTGTAGGCACACGGGAGGATTGATGTGGATTAGGGGTTGCAGAAGCAGCATGCCAGAGACTGCTAAAACTTCTGTTGTCCGAAGCACATTCTCCCTTTGTCATATGAAAAACAGGTGAACAGTTTGCAGTGCTTGTTGCTGCAGGAGTGCTAGGCCAGAGGATTTGAGAAGGTATTTTAGAAGCATACATACAGAGTTTTCCTGGCTTCCAAATCATACCAACAGGCATAAATTCTTGCCAGTGAGCTACCAGGTAGTGAGTGTAAAAGTATTGCATATAAAATTACAGATAAACAGCTCAGAGAACGATGTTTTCAGATTGTGTTGATACAGTTAATCTTCTTCAGCTAGTAGCGACAGCCATATGGCCCTAGTTTGCTAAATAATAGACAGTAATTTATGCTCATTCATGTATTTTGTATTTTTATCAATTGATTTTGCAAAGGTATCTTCCCTTGACTAAACTAACTTAAATACTGAAAAGTGTTATATAGATACAGGAAAATAGAAAGAGCACTAACAGCAAGATTAGTAGGCTACATCTATGTGATTTCCTGTAACAGCAGGATGTATATATGTTAGTGCAGTCCTGTTTGCAAAGTCTGGCTTCTGAACTCTCAAGAAGGGGGTTGGAACTGCAACTTCTATTTTTTGAGGCTTCTTGGAACACAGGTCTTAGTCTGAGACCTTCTGTAATGTAAGTCAGTAATGCAAGTGGGATGGCTTGCAGCAAAATTCCCATTGGTTTCATGTGTATTGATTTGGGCTAACAATGCAAAACCCGGCAGAATTTTTTTCAATTGCTTTTTGCATAATCATTAGTTTTCTTTCTTTCTTTTTTCCTCCTTTGTTTTTGTGTTATGGAAAAATATGATTTTTTTCATTATCTGCTGAAATTAGTTCTCCTCTGATGCCTACAACTGCATCATTGTTAGTAGCAGGAGTGAAGAAGCTGCAGTGCCACAGCAAGTGGTTCTCCTATTTGAAGCAATATGTAAGGAACAGACCTAGTGTGAGACCTAGGAATGCCTTCCAAGCCCTGGGCATTTCAGTGAGGCACACAGAGTTTTACTGTGGGTGCTTTGCACGCTGTTGGAGTGCTGAAAGGCCCAGCTCTACCTAGGGAGTGTCTGTACATTTTTCTGTTAGGCTTATCTCTTTAGCTTTAGCAGGAGGTAAGTTAGTGGGGAACCAAAAGCAGAACATGGCTTTGGAGTGAAAAAATGCCTGACACAGAGGTGACTTCTGAGAGGCTACCTGGACACACGAATTCTGACCTAAAGAAGTGACGGAGCAATATTTTTTTATATGAAGTAGGGAGCAGATTCAAAGCCTTTGCTGTTTTAAGTGGAAGAATAAATATCCTCTGTTTATGTTAACAGATCTATCCCCATGATGGGTATTAAAGATTTCATTATAAGTAAAGACTGTAAAAATGAGCACATACTAACTGTATTCTTTTTGGAGGATCTTACATAAAAAATTCATTAAAGTGGGCTTTGCTGCATTATTTAAAATGACAATAGGAGACAACAAGCTGATTATTTTGTCATTGATATGACACTTCAAATTCTCCTCCTTATTCATCACTCTACCACTCAATTAAATTACACACTATCAAAATCTTGTGTTGTGGGAAAAAAATCAGAAAGAGAACTAAAAATATATGCCATGTGAGTTTTAAGTATAATTGGTATTTTACATTATTCTGCAATGTATGGCTTTTTTTCTTTTTTGCATTTCTGCTTATTAAAGAAAATGTCAAGCAGATTGATCAATAGAAAATACAAATTTGTAACATATTCTGAGGTGGCATTACATCAATACAGAATGTGCGTCATTTATGCTGGTTTTATTTGAATGGCATTACAGTACAGCTGGGTAGGAAAAAAGTTTCTCAGGGAAAAAAAAAAAACACCTTGTCAAAACCAGTCAGCCGCTTGTCACAAGGTAGTATTTGCATCAAAACAATGAATAATGCCTGCACATTCTACAGGTTCATCTAAGTTCTGAGTAATGAAATTCATGTCCTTTCCCTGGATCATGCAAAGCACTGATACTGCTCTTGCATGTTTGATCTGGCTTTTTCTGAGATGCTGGAAGTCTGAAAAGGATCTGCCAGAGCCAGAGTTACTCCACGTGCATTGTGCAAGGAGAGGAAGCTGCTTTAGCCAGTATCCCAGACACGTGTCTGGTGTTGGGGAAGAATGGGGTGGGAATATTTATAGTTTCACAGAAATTATGAAAACAGTGACCGTGGCTATGGTATCAATATAAGTGATGTATAAATACAATTTCATATTGTTATCTTAAGTATGTAGTAAAATGATAAATTTCCTACACATTTGCAAATGCTAAATGTGATATACATAGTGTGTAAAATCCATATTTGGGTTTAAAACCTATTGCCTTAGAACAGTATTTATATAATTCTTCTACTTTAAAAGTCTATTTCCTTGCAGTACACCCTACTCCAGCACTGCTGGGTATCTAAAGCTGCTGCAAGAATGATTTGTTTGGCTGGTTTGATCATTGAATCCGTCTTCAAACCTTTTTATATTTTGTCCACCCCCAATTCCAACATGAAGTTGTGTGCTCTCCTCCAGCAGTGTCTGCATGCAGTTTTTAGCTCCTAGATGCTCTGGACCTCTGTCTTTTGTTCCAAGCCCTCAGTCGAACCTGACACCTTTTTCAGTGTCCTTTTTCCATGCCTTCTCTTATGTGGATCTTGACTGTAAAATTAACCTCGTTCTTCTTCAGATACGTATCTAGTGCGTGTGCCTGTATCGGTGTGAAAACACCTGAATTGGTCAAGTCTTTAAACTAGAGTTTGGGTGTTCAGCTATCTGGTGAGGTGCACCCATGCCATAGAGGGGACTCGTCATCAGTCGCAGGAGTGCCTTTTGGTGCACGCACTCTCGCCTGTGCAGAGTTCCCTGGGACTACGTGTGAGCTCTCACCGCTGCTCACGTAGCAGGCTCACGCAGCGCCGGCATGGCTGTCTCTGTGCTGCAGCCTGTGCCATCCTTCTGAGCACTGAGCACTTTCCCGACTCCCATCTGTATCACCTCCCACTGCTATTTATCCTTAAACTTGTTTCTTCAAGTAAAGATGTCCATGTTTCATATGTGTAAGCAATCATAAATACAGGAAAATAATTCAATGCCTTCCAGAATTGCATTAGCCTACCCCATAATAAAATAATCAAAGATTGCTTCTCTCTCTCTGAGACTTCTCTGTCCCCTGCCTCCTTTTTTGATTCCTGTCCTTGTTTTGAGGGTGAAGAATTCATCTTTCTTAGTATCATGAGAGCAACATGGATTTTCATAATCTAAGTAATAGTCTTTTTTCTTTTTTTTTCATCAGAGGAAAACCTTACGCTAGTTTAAAAATATCCCAGTGTTATTTTTCAAAGTCAATTTTGTAGTCCTCTTTAAAGCAAAAGCAGTATTCTGTGTTTGTACAGGGTTCAGGACAGACCTTAATCTTTTTTGGACTCAAATTGTACCACAGTATAAAATATAACACCTGCTCTTTGCAGCTAAAAAGGAAACTAACATCAACTAATGTCATCCATAGCCTTTTGTCTTACCAAGAACTTTGTTCTGTATGAGCCCTGGGTTGGCTGCCACCCTCTGACCCTTTGGAGGGTAGGCATCCCAGATTGCGCTCTGTTACATGTTGGGTATCAGAAGTAGAGCGGTGCTTTCAGAGTTTGCTTCCCAGATCTGGAACTGATGGAGTGCAACAGCTACACACATCAGGATCTGTGTTTTTCACAGGGGACAGTCCAGTCTCTCCCACTGCCTGCCCTTGGGACTGGTGAGTTGGTCTCTGGACCGAGATGCCCAATGTTGGATTCTCCCATTGGATGTGCCAGAGTCAGCTGCTCATCCTCATGTCTCAGCCAGCTTCTCCAGAGCCGCCTGCTAGTCCCATTCCTTCAACCATTTGTGAACTGCAGAGTCTGTTCATGCAATGCAAACACACAGTAAAATCACTTAAGTGTCTCTACAGGATACTGAGCTAGGGAAGAAAATACAACATCATGTACTGGTAACCAAACGGAGTCTGGTCGGGTATACTATACTGACTAGATGGAGAAGGCCACTTGATTGTCTGAACCTGTTTTTCCTACCACACCTTTGAAATCAAGATGTGTCCCCTACCTTATGTTTCCTGACACTTGATCTATTTACATTTGTAAAATGTTTAGAGATCCTTGTATGAAATTTGTAAACCTATAAAGCTATTGGAAAATAATTGTTTGCTGGGAATAGAACCTGTGTGTTATTGCTTTGATGATAAGTTCACCCACTGGAATCTGATGTGTAGCAGAGTTTTTTACTATATCTTCAAGCAACCAAAACAATAGCTGAGACATTTTTGATCTACAGGTGCTCCAAAGACAAATACTATGCTGACTAAAAGTCTCACTGTATTGCCTGCCACAGTCCAGCTTGGAACATATAAATATCTTCAGTGGTACATTAAACTTGCAGCCAAAATAGGATGGCTTTTATCAAGTGTTGGCACACCAGAAGAAGATTATTTGAGAAGTTAGTGTTAGGATCCAGATTTAAGATTTTTGCCTAAGATGATCAAGTGATGGAGCTGCGTTCATTTTTGTGGTGTCTTGACACAATCTTGCATCAAGTTCATTTGAGATTTAGGTAGGCTGGAGAGGGATACAGACTGAGTCTGTGGAAAGCTATCAGCCTAAGTGACTAAATTTATTGTTCACCAAAAATCCTGAATACTTAATGATATGCTGATCTTCCAACATATAGCGACCTGTTTGAAGACAAATGCTACTTATTTTGGTTTATTTACCAGATCATGCCATTCCTGTGCTATCATGTGGAAGAAATGGTTTTGAGTTAAAGAATATAATTTCAAGTGATTAAAGGAGCACATCGAGCAGTTTAAAAACTCATAAATATTATCCAGTGTAAAATACTGAAATCTCTTTTTTAAATCCACAGATAAATGCATAGATAAATACATTTCATAGTTACTTTAGCCTAGAAGTTCATACTGTTGGTCTGAGCATAATGAAGCACAGTTTGTTGGGGGTTTTTATGGAGGGGGGAATATTTTGTGAGAGAACGTAGAAGAACTAAGAGTTGCTTTTACAAAATAAGTGTGAAAATAATTTGTGTTGAAGGATATAAATCTAAGAGCATAAAAGATGTAACAAGAGCCTATGAACCTCTAGAGAACCTTACAAAATAGCTTCCGGAAAGCGTAGGGCACCAAAGGATTACTAACAGGAAACTAGGGGCACTGTTTTGAAGTTCAGTAGCTCCATTTGTCATTCCCTTCAAATGCAAATCTTCCATAAAGGTGTTTTAGTTGTTGATTTACCCAAAAAAAGAAATTTCTGGGTAACTTATGCCTGACCAAATATACCATCTGAAAACCAGCTTTACAACCCTATTTATTGCAAGATGCTGTTCCCTGCAACAATTTAGAAACTACTACTTGCTTGAGAGAGTTCTGCATGTAGTAAGATCCTCTGGCATCAGGCTGCCATTTGTCTACTTCTCTAGATTACAGAATATTCCTTTCACATGGAGATCTCAGCCCCTTGACAGTAAACATATGGTAAAGGTAAGGGAATCTAGGTCGTTCCTGTGCTTGAAACTAAAGAGACTAGGCTATACAACTAGTTATCATTAGCAAGCTGAAGTAAAGAAAACATCAATTTTTAAAATGCTGTGATCTCTAAGAGCTTAAAAGCAATGTATCGTTTAAGCTTATAATGCAAAACCAGGGTATAACCAATGGATGCAGATGAATATAAATTGATTTGGTGGCAGATGCACATCTGCAGCTGAGACCAAACACTCAATTAAAAAAAAAAAGAAGCTGGTAATTCTTCACACTTCAGAAAGGTTATCCAAAAAGACTATTAAGGCACCTGAGAATTTTCACGCGAAAAAATGTACTACTGTGCCAACATTATGAAGCACTGTTTCATTCATTGAGAACCTAAACATGAGGGTGAATACAGAAAGAACCCCAAATTTTATTAGAAGAAATGAGAGATATTGTGAGGAACTCCAGAAAGACTAGACTAAACTACGTAGAATGAGCATCACCAGGGTACTCCAAGTCGACATGCTGGGAAGGAACAAAGAAACGGCTCATTCACTTTTTTAAATTCAAGGTTAGCTGTAACAGCTCGGGAGAAATACCTGGCTGTGGCTTATTGCATATTGTGGACAGTTTAATAAACACTTCCACTGTTAACGAAACTGAACAGAAAGTTAGCATGTGCAGAAATGGACAATTGTGCTGGAACGATCACAACGTCCTTCTACACTTTCTCACGCTGAAACACTGTGTTTGTTTCTCATCCCCTCATCCAAATAAAATACAAAAATAATTTGAGAGGCAGAGAAAAAAAAGTCATGAAAGAGGCTTCCTTTGGATTTGAAAAATGTTGGAACAGCTAGTGTTATACTGAGAAAGTGGAAAGGGTGGACTTGTGGTGTCACCACTTGGCACACCCCTGTTTCACACAAACCCCGAAAGAGGCAGGCATTCTGAGGGAAAAAAAAGTTTGCCATAAGACTTTTTACCTCCTTCCCAATCTTGCTAACATTCATTACATTAGTTTTGCATATATTAGAATGGCTCCTTTGTAATATTAACAATTCTAAAAAACTTCTTGCTGTGTAGGCTGATTAGCATGCTAATTGGGCCTCTCCTGTCAAGCACTTCAGGAGTGGTAGGATGTTCCTGGGTATCAGCAGTGCAATGGTATTTAGTTAAGTGCCCAGTTTAAAAGTTTATCTTCAGATTTGGATATTCTTTTAAGAACCAAATGTAACATGTTATTCTACTTCAATTTGGATATGATCCCACCCTGGAACCATACAGGAAAGCTGTGCTAGTTGAGCAAAACTTTGATTTCAATAACATTGTGTATATGTTATGTACGTACAAGCATATGAATTCAGCGTTTTTCTGGATTATACACACACCCAGTCTAGGAGAGCTTTTTTGTGACATCCACTTCTATCTGTCTATCCGTATGCCAGTAAATCATTTCGGTATTTTTTTTGAGAGGAAAATAATGGCACTGAGTTGGTAATTTCTTGGACATGGCTTATGAATTTTTTTTTGCCTTAACTCAAATATATTCCAAAATGTTACACAGCAAGTGTTGCTCTTTGGAAATAGCAGACTTTTTTTTGATCCTTTTTAAGGGGAGAATACACCAGAGCAAATGATGCATATTCNGAAAGGTAGAAAATAATTCTTAGAGAATAACACAGGGAATTGCGTTTGTGATATAAATGAGGATTTTGAAAATGGGTAACATATTTAACTACTGTGAATAATCTGTGCATAACAGTTGGAATTATAAAAGTCCCATAATATGTCTATAAACCTGATGTGTTTCTTTCTGTTTTGCAGGCAGACCAGTAATGATTGTAGTTGAATACATGGAGAATGGATCCCTTGACTCCTTTCTGCGGGTGAGGTGCCATTTTCTGATGACATTTGAATAAGACGCCATTCTAGGTTAAGATTTTAAATCATTTATCATAAATTAATTTCTACATAATGTTATTCATGGATTTTTAGGAAAGAATAGAAGCATTTTCCCCAGGGTACATTTCTAAGGTACAGTGATACATTAGAGCATAGCTGGAAAAAAAGAAGATTTAAACTTAAGAATACAATTGATTTCTTCTACAAAAGTAGTTCCCATATTTAGCAAAACATATTTCAAATAGTGCTTTTGTGAAGGAAAAGACAAATTGAAGCATAAATGCCTAGCCTTATGGAAGCGGCTCATTTTTCTCAATCACCTTCAAATATACTTTGTTATGATTTTTTTCATTGGTGAAGTATAAAATAGACTCAGTAATTGATTTATAATTATTTATGGTTACTTGCATTTAACAAACCAAATTAGAAAACAGTTCATGGGTGAAATGTCCTGGCATTAATTAACCGCCAAAGGTCACTAATAAACATTAAAGAAGGGCTACAGAAAGCATGAATATGTTGGCACAACTGTATCTAATTTTTCTTAGAAAAGTAGGGGAAAGGATGACCCCCTAAGCTAAACTTACCCTAAAATGGTCTCTTTGTTAACAGAACCCCTGGAAATGCTCCAGAGGCCCACTGACATAAGACCCTGTGTGAATAATGTGGTTGTCAAGTATTTCAAATTTGTCTTAAAAAGTAAATGTCAGTCGTTACTAGCCTGCTGCCTTGCCATTGCCACCTTGCAGAATGGTAAAGCTGGGGTTGTAGGCAAGGTCGGGGCAGATGATCGGGTGACTATGGTTTTGTGAACTTGTTTGAAAGGGTAGCCCAAGTGCAAAGGAGAGGTGTTCAACAAGGAGCTGTGAAAATATTTGCAGGAAAATCTAGATGATGATGATGATGAAGAATGCTATGGTGGCAGGAAGAAGGAACTGCTAAGAGAAAAGATTGAATAAGCAGGAGGGAAAGAACAGCTGACACTTCAGAAAGAAGACTAAACCAGTGAGAGGGAGAGGAGGTCATACAGGGTGTGCTTGTTCAACAGGAGGTCGAGAAAAGAGGTAGCCACAAGAGGAGACGAGCATCTGGAATGACGATAGTACCCTGAGAATACATCAGAGCCATTATCTTAGATATTTCTAGACATTGTTTCTCCCTTCCTTTTGTTTTTGATTATTCCGTTGTATTTTTTCTCTAGCATTTCCTGCTATCCTCTTCATCCACTGTCCCAAATAATTTTTTATTTTCCTTTGTCAAGACACATGACAGACATCTGCTATGTTGTCAGAAACACACCAGCACCACAGTTTCTGGTGAGAATTTGCTGATCTCTCAAAATCAAGTATTTTTCTGGAGAGAGTTTGATATCATCGAGTTCTTCTTAGAAACTGGGTAGGTTTTAAGAATCACCCCCCTTGCCTTTCTGGCTCATCTCTCTATCCATCTGCAGCAGACAGATTGCCGCTGATTTGAGTACCTGGGGCTTCCCTGGTCTGTAATTTTTCAGCAGCGCCCCAGGAAGTCTTGCATGGGCCTGAAACTCTGCTCTGTGCGTGTGCGTATGTGCACGTGTGTGCGTGGAGAATTTCAGAGAAGAGGATAAAACCAAATACTGAAATAATTCATGAGAGAGAATTACCTTTCATTGAATTGCTCTGGTATGGTATCTATATCCCAATTATTCTTCACATGCATTTATTTATCAGAATAGTTACTACTTATTAGGATACTTTAACAGAAACTGACATCAGCAAAATTATGATGTTATTGTGAAGCAATACTTCTCACATTGCGTCATCTTTGCCTACATTGCCTATTCTCACATCATATTTGCCTACAAAAACATATTTGTAGGCAAAAACTGCTGGGGGAAATGTGAGCTAATAATTTCTGCAGCTGGTTTCCATGTATATTATTTTCCAGTTTCAATTCACACTTCAGATATGGTTTATTCTTCTAAAATGCTTTTTAAAAGGGCTGATACTCAGCATCCCAAAGCACTGTAGATATATCATCAGCATTTCTGTTAATAATTAGCAGACCAAATGGCTGCAAAGTAACCTATTTAAAAAGAAATCCAGCTGCTTCATTAATAATAGTTGTTTCCTGCAGATATAAGTCTACACTTTTAAAAGCTTTTGTGAAGATACAAAGAAGCAGAGAGAGTTTATCTTTAGCAATCCTAATGAAAGGCATTCAGTGAATATAACAATTCTTATGTTGTGAGATTTGGAAGGGCTTATAAGACAGCCTATCTTTCTTATTATTTAAAAGAATCACTTGTTACAGTGCAAAGTGTTTTTATGGAGAGGGGGAAAAAATCCATTTCTCACAATAAAAAATATTTTCCCCCACACCGCAACCTGCAAAAATGAACCAGCACATCCCTCCAACCTGTTCCTTCTCCAAAAGCCTGCAAAAATGGGTCAATCTTGCAATTTCAAAGTGAAACTCTGTGATGAACTATGTGAAGGTGTTCCAGAAGAAAGACTCCTCATGGAACACATTTGCCATCAGCTTCCTCATGGCCTTGGTGGGAAGTTAGCTTTCATGCCAATACGAGTTATGTGAGGAATCATAAACTCCAAGTAAAACTCCCCTTGACCCCTAAACCCTAAAGTCTTAATAGCCTTTACTTTCTTGCTTTACAGATAGGGAAATGGGTTCATGAAAGGCAGGTCCTGCTTGACCAACCTGATCTCCTTCTACGACTAGGTGACCCGCCTAGTGGATGAGGGGGAGGCTGTGGATGTTGTCTACCTGGACTTTAGTAAAGCCTTCAACACTGTCTCCCACAGCATTCTCCTGGAGAAGCTGGGGGCTCATGGCTTAGACAGGTGTACTCTTCGCTGGGTAAAAAACTGGCTGGATGGCCGAGCCCAGAGAGCTGTGGTGAACGGAGTTAAATCCAGTTGGCGCCCGGTCACAAGCGGTGTTCCCCAGGGCTCAGTTTTGGGGCCAGCTTTGTTTAATATCTTTATCAATGGTCTGGATGAAGGCATCAGGTGCACCCTCAGTAAGTTTGCAGATGACACCAAATTGGGCGGGAGTGTCAATCTGCTCAAGGGTAGGAAGGCTCTGCAGAGCCTCGATCTGGACAGGCTGGATCGATGGGCCGAGGCCAATTGTATGAGGTTTAACAATGCCAAGTTCCAGGTCCTGCACTTGGGCCACAACAACCCCATGCAACGCTACAGGCTTGGGGAAGAGTGGCTGGAAAGCTGCCTGGCAGAAAAGGATCTGGGGGTGCTGGTTGACAGCCAGCTGAACATGAGCCATCAGTGTGCCCAGGTGGCCAAGAAGGCCAACAGCATCCTGGCTTGTATCAGGAATAGTGTGGTCAGCAGAAGTAGGGAAGTGATCATGCCCCTGTACTCGGCACTGGTGAGGCCA
>VYZW01056420.1:4350-15966 GCA_013401315.1 Balaeniceps rex | reverse complement strand
TGTCAAGAATGACACAGGGTGAGGAGATGATCTGATCCACCCTCAAAGTCTCTTCCAGCTCTGTGATTCTGTGACAGCTGTATCCCAGTGCACTGAAGTGGGCAGGGACTCCTGGTTATCCCAGGACATCCCTTTCTTGTTGCTGTAGCTGAGTAAGGAAAACAGGGTCACAGGTTGCAAGGCTACTGCTGCTGTTCTGTCCAGATTTGAGGGTGGCTATTGCATCCTAAAATAAGCTTTGGAAGGGCTTCATCTTGCAACTTTTTTTTTTAATAATAAAAAGATTTTTAATGCTTTGAAGAGGCACTTAGATTCTTGTGTAGGATCACTCAGTAGCATTTAAAATGAACTAAAGTAATTTCAGGTTTTTATGTATTACATTTAATGAAATCAGTTATTACTAATTGTATGTAACCCTGTTAACAGTTGATTAAAGAAGAAATTGACAGTTGACCTTATTCAGTACCAGTAATAGAAACCTGAGTGCAATCCACATGATAGTAGAAGCACGAGTTATACTTCCAGGAAATACCAAGTTGCAACTTGAATTTTGGAAGATTAATCCTGATAAAGTTCTACCATTACTTTGCATGGTAAAATAGTAACAATAAATGCATAAGCAAAAGCTACATCTTTCATATAGGAACTGTCACTGGTGAATATGATCTGTTAGACATAGACACACCATTTTCAATGCTATTCTCCATCTAAAATAAGTTCTAAATCATCTGTAGTAAAATATTTAGACCTGTAAAAATTCCTGTATGCTTCTCAGAATATAAAGGCATAAAAGTGCTCTGACCTATAGGGCAAATAAAGAAGTGGATTTTAGAACAGACAAAAGTCCAGAAACAACACGGAAAAATTCAACCACCACACCTCCAAAAGGTTACTCAGTAGTAAAATAGAAAAAATCTTCTGAAGAAGAAAAATTCCATGGGCTTGTAGAAAAGCACTGAACTAGTGCACGCTGGAGCTGGAAGCTAGAGGGTGAAAAGCAACGAGAGAAACTTAGGATATCATCCTTCCCTAAAGTAACTGACCTTCTTCACCAGCCCATTATACATGAGTGCTATTGAAAGCTCCGTAACAGGAGGATAATATTTCATGTACATAAAGTTTTCAAAGGCAAGCTGTAGCTGAGTGAAAAAACAAGATTTTTTCAGGGCATTTGCAGGGCTGCATAAATACAATGGCAACTACTCAGATATTGCATCTATACTCAGCTGATGAGAAAAGTTTATTTAGCAAAGCCATTAAAGCCTGATTAAAATTTGATGGGATGATAGGATAAATGTGGCAAGTCCACTGAGGTCTGAACTGCTGCCAGTATTGATTAACACCCGTAACACCCCAGTGGGAATCCTATCCAAAGCATATTTCAAATCTAAGCCATGGGAATCAGAATAAAGCCCTGGATAACAACCGCCATATCGTTCAGATGAGTATTTTATGTCCCTATATAACAAGTGAATGAAATGAGATAACGGAAAGTTGCCAAAGGATTGGTTTGACTCACAGATGTATGTGGGGATTTGCAAATGCTGAAAATATGAGGCCAGATTCATACCTGGTATAATTTCACCAACTTATTTGAATTTTCCAAGGGTTAAATATGGCCCGTAGTCTCTGTCCTGATCAGCTTAAATCAGACAAATATTTTGCTATATTGGAAGATAACAGTTTATAGGTTGTAAGGGAACACAGCTAGCATGGAAACTGATGCAGAAGTGACTTACAGAGAGACTTGAGAGAGAGAAGACACTTCTGCTGAGAAGAAAAATGTAGTTGTTCCAACTGCAAGGCTGGCAATGAAACAATATAAAACCAAGCATGAGAAGGGACAGAGGAGAACAGATGCAGAAGAGGATTCAGCGAAATATACAGAGGGAGAAGGAGGACAGAATAAAATTACAACTGGTATGTTAGCAAGTCTGTCATTTCTTTAAAGGTGGAGATAAGAAGCTTGAACTTTTTGTGTCAAGGCAGAAGCCCAAAGAAATTTGAAAGGAGGAGGGAGAAAATGGCAAAAGCATAAGATTGTTTTTAACTCAGGCGTTTCTGCTATACTGGTAAGGCAAATACTGAGATTTGGAAAGAGCAGAAAAAGGTTATGTTTTATGAAAAATCAGTCAAGCATGCTCTAGATTTGAAAGAGCACAAATTAAAAAAGGAAGGAATGAATGCTTGTGATCCAAGGGGACAAAAGGTTAAGGGAGGTGTTGCAGATGACTCTGAGGTTTATTGAAAGAATGGAGCNTAGGTGCTTTGCTCCAAATCCTAATTCTACAGTTAGCTAAAAAAAGTTATCCATGCAGGGTACGTGTGAAGAACGTGTGAAGACTATTAACTGTTTGCAACCAACTTAATAAATTTTGAGTCAACTGAACATTTAGAATTATTAAATAAAAAGCAAAACACAAATCCTTGTGGCTTCATTACATAAAATATTGGATAGGGTTCATGTCCTTCCTTTACTGGAAGAGGCTTAAAGTCATTAACATTCTCTTTTATCTCTCTTTAATTGCTAGGTGGAAATTTTTATTTAAAATATCTGTCACTGGCATGGTTTGGACTCCGAGAGGTTCCCGTTATTCTTGCGGTAGGGGCCTGTGATAGGGAATGTCATAGGCCCATAAGAGGGGATGGTCTTTTGTAAAGTACCTGGTTATCACACTTGTGTCTTGTCCCTCAGCTGAGTGTCATCTGCAGAACTAACTACTTACAGGTGGCTTTGATGGCGACAACAAAGGAAGGGGGTTGCTTATAGGTGTGACATGATTGCTTGGAGAGGTCTGCCTCTGCTTTTGTGTGGGTAATTTAGAGACAAAAAGGGCTCCAGAGCACTGACATGAGGAGCAGTGAGAATGTTCAAGGGGAGAAGTTGCTATGAATCAGTTGTAAATAGCTGGTTTCAAAGAAGTGTTGTTAAACATGCTTGCTTTAGCGAAGTCTGTGAGATGGCTGTGGTGTTTGGCCACTGATGGAAGCATGGCTCCTTAAATACAAGTGTTGCTGAGAAGTACAATGAGGCTGTGAGGTGTTTTAGATGATGATGTGTGAGTATCCGAATTTTTGCATTCTGATATGTTGGCTTAGAATAGCAGCTTGGAAACCGAACCATGCGGCAACTGTGCGTATCTTCCTTTTACCATTTTCTTTCTGTTTTTTCTGTCTTGTTTTGTTATAACCTGACATAGTAGTACTGGTCAGTAACTGGTGAACGTTGCCCATAACACAGGTTTTTGTATACTGCTGCACTTGGGCTTTTCTTCCAACCAATTTTATGAAAGGAATTGAAAGAGTTTCAAGATACTCTGCAAGTTCTACAAATTGCAGAATCCCTATTGTCTCTGCCTTTTCTGTTTGCTGTTTGTTTGTCTTTCTGTTTGTACCCCATAGAGTTTAATTGAACAATAATGACTTTAGGAGCTAGTTCCTCCAACTTCTTTATAGGCAAACAACTTTTTCAGTTTAGCAGCCTCTTGTGCACAGTAAATGACTTATCATTTAAAAATGTATAATTTCTTGATTTAAGTATCTGTATAGTACATATGAGGCAGGTCTTGGTCTAGTATTGCTTCGTCTTGGAAGATAGATTAATAATAATGTGAGAAGCAAGTAACACCAAACTTCTCCCTGTCTGGGGTTTTGTGGTTGGATTGTTTGTGGGTTTTTTTGGTAACCTTAATTACATCTGACTGCTAATTCATTATTTGTTTAAATGTTTACATCCTGACTAGCTAGATATAGGCCCCAAATCATTGAATCCTGATGGAAATGCTGGAATACCTTGCTGATCAGGGATGAAGTTAAGCATACCCATACAGTTCAGCCTGTTGCTTTGCTGAATCTAATGAATTTACTGAACTTACTGTAAACTCCCCTACAAAAATCATCTTTCTTAAATGTATGAGCTGAGCAATAGAAAAGTCCTGAATGCTGATCAGGACACTGCTACTTGTCTGTAGCCCAATGCTGAAGGTGCTGAAAGAGAAAATGGAAAGCTAACTTGCTTGCAGGGAAGAGTTGTTTGTTTTACTTTAGCTGTTCCTGCTACCATAAAAGCCTGGCTCACTGAATAATCCATGAGATGCTAAATGTCTGCTAGCTGAGGTCACAAAAATACTGCTGTAAACAGTCTGCTGTAAATGGTAGATAGGGCAGACCTAAGCCAGGCAAAAAGCCCGTAATCAGATTTCTGTACAGGTACTCCCTTGGTCCCTACTGACACATAATTCAGGAGCCTTCTGATTTAGGAGGTACAGAAGCATTAACTCTAACTTTGCAGATGGGAAACTGAGGCCCACCAAGGCTGACCAGATGGACAAGCGTGGGGAACAACATTGCCCTTATTTATGTGTTCAGCAGCAATAGATTTCAGCAGGAGTTAAGCAGCTTAATGCATTCATGGTTCTGGGCTTAACAGGCTTAGTCAGCCAGGAAGACTTTAGAAAAGCTACATATGACCCCTGAATTTCAGCCCAAATCTCCTTTTTAATCTAGTGTTCAGAGATTTTATGGTGTTAGGTGCAGAACAGGCATGAGGTAAAGCTCCAACCTTTTTCCAGTTGTGGTTTTTTTTTTTTAAACAAACAAATGCACCAAAAAACCCAAAAGTGAGGTAACAACCACACTTTATGCAGACAATCAAGGCTGAGGCAATAAAAAGAGGGCTTTCTGTTTCCTGAGGCCATGGAATAAAAGATGGAGAGGATTTTTCTGTGTGTTGTCATTCTTCTATTAAAAAACAGTGTTTGGGGAAAGTGTTCTTAGTAACTGAAGATAAAAGACATTAAATGCTGTCAGTTGAAAGATTGTGGAGAGTGTGAAAATGTGGAAGAAAAGGGGGGATAAACTGCACAATGAGAGATGCGATAGCTTGCGCTGCTGAGTAAGTTAAATACTTGAAAAAAAACAAGGTTGCAGTGGGCAGGTTGGCTGGATGGGTTACAAATGTATTTTAAATACAAGCTGCAGTTAATATCACTAGTACAAAATTTATGAAAACTAGCTGTGTTCTTTGAACTTGCACCTTTACTTGCAGAAGCACGATGGCCACTTCACAGTCATCCAGCTGGTTGGCATGCTGCGGGGGATTGCATCTGGCATGAAGTATCTCTCGGACATGGGCTACGTACACCGTGATCTGGCAGCCCGTAACATCTTGGTCAACAGTAACCTCATGTGTAAAGTCTCTGATTTTGGTTTGTCACGAGTGTTAGAGGATGATCCTGAAGCTGCTTACACAACGAGCGTAAGTTTGTCTTATCTAACTTGAACAGCTGATTGCATTGTGGCTCTTTTATTCCGGTTTCAGATTTGCCTGTGCCATAGGAATAGGAGTTTGAATTGGCTTTGTTCCATTCTCCATCCATGTGGTTTAATAGCACTGCCAATGTATTTAAGGGAAGTTGTTTTGATTTTTGGCTGTGTAAGGGATGTACAATAAACTTTGGCAAAAGTTTTATTTTGTTTTCTTTTTAAGCAAATGTGCAGGTGTAAGTGGGAGACCTTTTCCATTCTTGTTTGGTTTTTATGTTTGTTTTTGTTGTTTTTCTCCCCCCCATTGTTTCCAATTCTGCTAACTTGTGTTCATTTACAAAGATATGCTTTTAAAAGGGGGGGGATGTGGGAGGAGACAATCTCACCAATTCCACTGTTGGAAGTGTGGTGTCAAGCCTTGCATTCATAAATTCAAATTTGCATTTTATTTTACTTAAGCTTACATTCTAACAGGATATCTAGGACCTTCCTCTCAAGGTTTAAGTCTCATTTCATTAATATTTAAGTTCCTTATGTGATGCAAGTAAATTGTTATAGTGGAAAATGGTTTTGGGGTGGTTTGTGTTTGTTTGGTTTGGTTTGTGGTGTTGGGGGGTGGCTTCCGCTGAAGTGAAAAATTCTTGAACATGGAGAAGCTTGTTCAAATTTGAATTAGAAGAAAAAAGTAAATTGCACCTGCAGTATGAAAGTAGGGAAAGGAGTGTGTTGGTGCTAATAAAATTACAAGTTCAGATACAACATTTTTTCATCATACCAAAATGTTCAGTTATATTCCTGTTATGATTATTACCACAGCATTAAGAATCCTAGCTAATTATAAGCTGATTTCAAGTAACTTTCATATCTACCACTGAAACTAGAATTATTTCAGTCAGAGTGCATTCTCATTAGTACTCTCACAAAATGCACAGAATTTGTATGTTCCCAAGATAGGGCACAGTGACAGAATTCTAATCGAGATAATAAATTAGCATTAAATAATTTATTTTGACCTATTTCAACCTCTTTTTCTATTTCACTTTAAAAAGTGATGTATGGCCAAAATGAGGAACTCATCTAATCTAACTGTATTGTAGTAAGCACTCTGGTGTATCTATTGAATTCAATATAGCTATTGTAATGGGATTACAGATCTTTTATATACATATTTTTTGTTTAGCTTAAGCCTAAAATAGGGGTGTTCTGATAAATTCACTGTAAATCCCTCTTCTTAGAACAAGGTCCACGCAGAACTCTAAGCTGATGTCGTGGTTTAGCCCCACTCGGCAACTAAGCACCACGCAGCCGCTCGCTCACCCTCCCCCTCCCCGGTGGGATGGGGGAGAGAATCGGAAGGGCAAGAGTAAGAAAACCCACGGGTTGAGATAAGAACAGTTTAATAATTGAAATAATAATAATGATGATAATAATAGTGATAATAATAATAATGATAATTGTAATGAAAAGGAGAACGAGAGAGACAAACAAAACCCAGGGAAAAGAAAACAAGTGATGCAACTGCTCACCACCCGCCGACCGACACCCAGCCGGTCCCCGAGCAGCGATCGCTGCCCCCCGGCTAACTCCCCTCGGTTTATATACTGAGCATGACGTCATATGGTATGGAATAGCCCTTTGGTCAATTTGGATCAACTATCTTGGGCTGTGCCCCCTCCCAACTTCTTGTGCACCTGGCAGAGCATGGGAAGCTGAAAAAGAAAGTCCTTGACTAGTCTAAGCACTACTTAGCAACAACTAAAACATCAGTGTGTTATCAGCATTCTTCTCATACTAAATCCAAAACACAGCACTATGCCAGCTACTAGGAAGAAAAGTAACTCTAACCCAGCTGAAACCAGGACAGCTGACTAGAGCAAAACAAGTCACTTTGCAAAGTCTTCCATCAGTATTAATATGCAAGCTGGGAAAAAAATATTGTAGTTTTTTCCTTTATAGGGGAGACTTCCCTCATTTAGTTCTCAAAACCTCTTTTGCTTCACACTGCTTCTTACTATGAGGCTTGAAAGGAAAAATAAACATTACTGCAGCTTAACAAGTTATCACTTGTTGGCTGGGCCTTGCTAATTGTCCATGTGAGTGTGCTCAGCTGGCAGCAAATGCCCCCAAGTGACAGGCAAGTTAACTTGCATTGCTCAGCACTGATCATGGGCTAATCAGCTCAGCTGGTGGAAGGCACTGGTAATTGCCAAGCAGTCTCTCCCAGTTAGGTTCAGGAAAAAATACCAAATGATAATTTGAGGCTTTCAGCTATTATTTATCCTGTAAATTTCTAATGGATGCCAATACTGAACAATTAGTTTTTCAGAATAGTTAGTGCCTGCCTTTTCATCATAGCTAGAGCTGGTTTTAATCAGAAAATGCTATGTTGTTAAAAAAAAAAGGAACATTTCATGGCAATGTATCTGTGTTGAAGGACTTTCTTGAAAGATAGGACAGGCTTTCATGAAATGCTCACTAGTTCCCTATTGGTTCACCTAGCTGGTTAACATGAGAGTCTGTGAGGCAGCTGTTGTAGGTGGAACACTGCAGAGCCATTGCTTCAGTCCTCCAAGGTTGCAACCACAAGCTGTACCAGAAGCAGGTATCTATTGCGTGTCCGTTAGGATACTGCAAATAAGGAGGGGACATTACAGAGGCTGATGGCCAGTAGCAGGACCCTGTGTCAGCCAGACACTTAAGGTCAATCTGCTTCAACCATGAATGCCACAAAGAACATCAAAAAACTTTGAAACTCAGGTGGGAAAATGCTGTTTCATTATAACATGAACTAGAAACTTTGTAAATAGGAAGAATTAAAAGCAGCAGTCAGACACAATAGAAATTAAAAGTGTTTTAAATCACTCATTCTTTCAACCTCAGCCCCCTCTGTTCTTGCAAGTGGGTCTTTGCATCCAGCCTTTCAATCACTGTGGCTGTCTGCCCAATTCTCTTCTGTCACCTCTGGTCCTTGGAAAATGTCTTTCCCTCATCCCTGAGGGTAGACTGACTGCTCCAGTCCCTGTTCCATGTTGCAGTCATTCTGTACGATCTGGTGACAGCCAAGATTTCTGCGGGACGCTCTTGCCTGCCATAGGCTCCATTCTCTGGGTCTTGCTCCCCTTGAGCAGGTCCTGTAGATGTTCCTTGTAGAGAGTCCAATACTCCTGTCACTTTTTTAAAGGAACACAGCACAATTATGGCCAAAGGTTGGTGGGGGGAAAAAGAAATTTTTGTCATGGTGGCTGTGGAGGATGCAGTGAAGACTTTCACCCTTTAAGCAGTCTTTCATGGTAACAGAAAAGAATAGAACCCCACACTGGATCACGTGTCAGCTTTCACTGACCATTGTTATGTCATTGACCTGTCTCCTCATCATAAACATCTTCCCAACGCAGCAGGCCATGTGTATTACTAGAGGTTTTTATAGCATCTATTTAGTTCCATACTGTGCTTTTGCCATATGAAGGTTAAACCCTCAGTGCTTTCACAAAGGTTCTGGTGCTTTTAGAATTCGTGTTTCCTCTCCACAGGGATTTTTCTTGATAACAGCCCAGTACCTGTAGCTACAAGAAATCAATAGAGTGGGTGGTCTGCATATTGAACAGTATTATTTTCAGGCTCACATCTCCTAGTACACCACTGTCTGTCAGTGCTCAGAGGAAACTGTGATTATTTTTTATTCCTCTTTTTGTCTTGGTTCTGGTGTCAGAAATAGAGTAGTACAATTGGATGTTTTCTTTGGAAACAAGAGCTACAAGACAACGTAAGCCAATCAGAAGACAAAAATTGAATTTTATATCCACACATCTGTGATGCTGTGGTCAATAATGTGGGAATGTATTCCCAGACATAAAAATTGTAAATTGATGCAAAAGACAAATCAAATTTTATAAAGCTGTCGTGCTCTGTGGCAAAACAGGTTGCATCCTCACAAAAAATAAGCTGAAAGACACTCTTACCTTGTGAATTTACCACATCTGAGCAGGCACAGCCTTGAGTCAGATGATTGGCATCTTTTGCTTTGTCTTCCTCTTTCCTTGCTGGTTTAGAATTGATCTTATATTCTTTCTATTGGCACATCCTCCCACATGCAGGGCAAAAATCAGGAATCGATGTCTAGGAAAAGTGAAAACACTGATAGGGAGAATCTGGGAAGGAAACCACCTAGAAAATGGCTACGTTCTGTGCTCACGCTGAAACACTACTTAGGAGACCTTATTCAACTAAGCAGTGATGGGAAAACTGGACAAATGCCAAAATAACATAGTTAAAGGTCATTATGTTTCCCAAGAATTTTGGACTGACTCTACTGGTCGGAGAGCTGTTGAATGCTTTAAACAATACATGAAAAGATTGAAATCTCAGAAAACAGCTTTCTGACCTCTGTAAAGGCTTTGGGTTTTTTGTCCTCCAGCCTATTGAGACAAAGAATGTAAGTATCTTTTTGATAGGAGGGTTGGTAGGAAGAGATTGACCTCTGTTTGCTATCGGGAATTGCAAAACTTACAGCAAGATATAATTTTAGAATAGGAAGGAGGAATTAAGAGCTAGGAACATCTGACTGCCAATCTTTGAGTTTCAGATTGATCAGGAAAAGATAAGGTAAACTTGGGGATAACTGAATAGCATGGTTTTTATCCATGGAGACAAAATTTTCATTTTTAGTAGTGATTTCCAAGGCAACAGTAGCTCATAAAAAGACATTTCCAGTATATAAACAAGCATTCCTGTCAATACAGAGGACATCTAGGCTCTTGCATCCCTGCTTTTAGATAGACTATGTTATATGATGTACATTCATTTAGTTTAAAACATAGTTGGCGTTCATCTGTATTTCAAGAAGAACCATGAGTCTCCAGGAAAACTTTTTACGTGTAGCAAAATGTCTACATATATATACACAATCAGAACAGGATCTGTAGCACTACTGCAAAAAGGACTAGACTGGTATTTCTGTTAAAGGTGACACCTTAATATTCTGCGTTAAATCTGATTTTTAGTGAGACAAAAAAGCTGCTACTAACTGAATTATATGATACATAAATACATATATTCTAGTTTCTCTCTCTTACCAGCTGTATTTCTGAATTCAGCCTTAATATATAAAATATTTTCTTACTTCCAGAATACTAGTTAGAGAATTGATTTATTGCATTGCATCTAGTGAATCATTTGATGAACTTTACAGGTCTGACTCTTCTCAAGCCAGTTGGATAAAATACCCCATCCATGGAGGTTTTGAGCTTATTAGATTCATTGGAAGAGCAAAGCAGATTGATGCCAGTAATCTATATAAATGCTGGCAAGTAGCAAAACGTAATATTATTTACTTTGTTACATAATTTCCATATGTCAAGACATTTTCCGTTTTCTCGGACTTGTACACAAATACTGGGCGGGGGGGGCAGGGGAAGGTTTAACTTGCTAAAAAGTGAAACAAGATGGAAATTATTTTCTATTTGGGATGTCAAACAATAGTTCTGAATGACCTGAGTGCTATGACAAGCATACTGCCTAGACATTTAAGAATCATTTAATTGGAGACAATGAAGTAAATTGATTATTGGCAGCCATTCAGAAAAAGAAAGAGGAAAAAGAGGTTGTGTACTGTAAAGGTCTGTATTAACCTATTTTCTTGAAAACTAATTGGTGACATAAGGTTGAGCACCATCATTGTCAACTAGTTAATTCTGTATGTAATGTGACAACAGCACATTTTGTCATCACCAAACTGAAACATACTGATAGACAGTATGCATCATGACCATGTTTGGTCCTCAGCCTGAAACCAGGCACATGGTGTGGAATCCCACCAAGCCTTTCCCTTATCTGGAGGGGTTTTTTACATTTGATCTCACTAGAGACTGGCTAAAAAATGGGGGGGCTAATGTGGTTTGTAACAGGCTAATGCCCTGTGAGAAGAATAATATTTGTTCTCCTCGAGTTTTGCAACTTCATCTTGTTGGTCTGAAGCCTGATATGGGTACCTTGCCTGAATACTCTGTTGAAAAAGTAGTTAATTTCTCAGAGCACGTGCAAGAAGTGAAGAAGCAAGTTAATAAGTGTTGTGCCAATGTGTTCAGCCTGCACCCGTGTATGGGAGATGCAGTAACAAGTTTTAAAGTGTGTGATGGGATTTGTATCAAGTGGTGAGATGAATCACCTTCACATGAGCTGCCAGCTTCAGCGGGACCCATTCCCTGCTCTCAGAGGATGCATGGGGTTGGAGGCCCTGCATGTGCCCCCTTCAATCCTCTGTCTTCTGTTGTGTTGATAAAGATAAAATGTGCTCAGGTTATGCTCAAGGACAAATAGCCAATGGGTAAAGGAGTGGCCTAACGAAGGAGTGTC